>JBAMBA010000213.1:13190000-13397729 GCA_037043685.1 Drosophila hawaiiensis
GTCACCAATGTCTCCATCTGTAGATATATTTGGCACCTCGTCATCTCGTTCGGAAGTCTCGCGATCCTCAGTTTGATCGCCACTATGAAGACTTACAGGCTCATCTTCGACATTCTTCATGATCAGTGTAACATCATTATTACACAACGAGATTCTGTCCTTTACGCTGTCATCTGTCATTTCACCTTCAAGAAATATCACTTCTCTTGCTTCGATTACTTTTCGTGAATCGCGATTATACAATCGGTATGCCTTAGCTGTTGCAGAGTAACCAACTAGTACTCTCACCTCACCTTTTGGTAGGAATTTCTTATTGTACTTCTTGTTAAGTACGATAGCCTTTGTACCGAAAACTTTTAGGTGACTTACAGACGGTTTTTTGCCTGACCATGACTCATATGGTGTCATATCCTCCAGCGTAGATGTCTCTGAGCGATTTCGCAGATAAGCCGCCGTATTTATAGCTTCTGCCCAGAAATCCTCCTTGAGACCAGCATATACGATCATGCTTCGTGCTATTTCTACCAGCGTTCGATTCGCGCGCTCCGCTACACCATTTTGTTGGGGTGTATACGGCACAGTAAGCTGCCTCTTGATGCCGTTGCTCACTAAATATTTTTCGAAATCGCCGCTCAAATATTCACGACCGTTGTCGCTTCTGAGACATTTTATCTTGCGTCCAGTTTGTTTTTCTGCAAACGCCTTATATTCTTTGAACTTCTCAAAGATTTCATCGCGAGTTTTCATAAAACACACATGTACAAACCGCGATCTATCGTCAATGAATGTGCCAAAAACCGCGCACCACCTACAGAACATTTTCTCATTGGGCCACAAATGTCTGTGTGTATCAAGTCTAGTGTGCCTTTGGCGCGGGTCTCAGATTTCTTTGGAAATCTCTTTACCCTTATTTTGCACTTCGCGAATGTTTCACATACATGTTCTTTTAAGTCCGCACACTGTCTGGCTTTCAAGCCGTGTACCAAATTTTTCTTAATCATTTTATTCAAACTAACAAAATTTAAATGACCAAGCCTCTTGTGCCACTTCAGTATGTCTGTTAAATTAGCTTGCGCGCTGAAACACTTTTGCTCATCTGCGTTGAACAAATATAAGTCTTGCTGCTCCTTAGCAACTAAGATCACATCGCCTCTCCGATTTTCAATGCGCGCACTCTTTTTCCCAAATTTAACACTGAATCCCTTTTGGAATACTTTCGATACTGACACAAAGTTGCATTGAAGGTCTTTCACATATAATGTGTCGGTCAAATCAATAGTGTTATTTTTCCACTTTATGCGTGCTTTTCCACGCCCATATGCCTGTATGTAATTATTTCCAGCTAAAATAATTTTCTCTTTGTGCTCTCTTAATTCTATGAAGCACGATCTGTCGTTACACAAATGCGCTGTGGCGCCACTGTCTAGACACCATGTGTTCTTCGTAAAACCACCACTACTTGGGTTTCTTGCTGCTGCAAACACTGAGTACGATTTCTTACTCTCTGTATTTTTTTTGCCTTGCTCTTTTTCGGAGCTGTCTTTTGCGCGACAATTTGCAGCAATGTGCCCACGGCGACCACATGTCCAGCAGCCGGCCTGTGTTGCCTTTTTCTGCAGCGCACTTCTACGATTCACTTTACCGTTACTTTCGTCTGTATTTGTGTTTGCTCGATTGTCTATACGCGTCGAGAACATTTTTGTCTCTCCGTTTGACTCTGTCTGCCCGTCTGCTCTACGCCGTTCACTCTCTTCGAGTAACTTGATTTTTATCACACTTAGAGACGGCAACGTGTCACGAGTTTCCATGGCGATCACGAAATTATCGTATACATCCGACAAACTCGACAACAACAATATAGACAAACACTCTTCGACCATTATAAAGCCGATCTCGCTTAGTCTTTCCACTAAGTCTGCAAATTTATGTATGTGCTCTGCCATACTACCCGACTCTACCAATCTTAGCTGTAACAACTGCTTTAGCAAAGTTACACGACGCGCAGGTCCCATTGGCATATGGATTTCTTTCAGGGTGTTCCAGGCACTTGCTGATGTTTGGCAATTCTTCACATTATTTATTTGGGATGCCTTTATGCAAAGCATTATGCTTGCCAGAGCCGTTTCGTCTCTCCCATCAAATATTGCCTTTTGCTCAGCACTGTCATTTTCGTTTTTCACGACACGACCGCACACATACTGCCATAGTTCTGAATACACGAGTACGCTTTTCATTTGAACGACCCAGGCACTATAATTCTGGTCGTCTAACTTCTCGATCGAACTCATCGAGGTATTCATTTTCTTTAACCACACAGTTATCACACTTGTCCAAGAAAGTCCAGAATGCTCTCATTCACCTTCTACAAGTAATCCTCAGAACAATTCACTGTATTTTCTACGAGCTGAATTTTCCGTGTTCTGGGCCCATAACCTATTATAACTTGGGGTTTATATTTATTCAGAGCTTTGTATTTAATACAGAATATATGTCCGTTTCATGCGACTTATACTACGCGATTCAAGCGACCAAAAGCGACTGACTCTTACTTCATGAAAATAGCTTAAACATAGCATCGAAGAAGGTCTTGATCATAAGGAACTTACAATTACCGTTGCTCGCAGGCAACAACAGATTAAGACTACAAAACGGGAATGCAAGACAAGCTGCGGTGTACATAGGCAAATACAGTTATTTCCAACAATTCTCAACAAAGCATTTCAAGTTCTTGGTTTTATTAAGCGTTGGTTTAAGGAATTTGATGACCCTTATACGACTAAGATCTTCACTTCTCTTGTACGTCCCATTCTGAAATATGGATCTTGTGTGTGGACTCCGCAATATCATGTTCAAATAGATTGAAATCTGTGCAGAAGAGTTTCTTACTTTTTGCTCTTCGTCGCTTTGACTGGAGTGTGCTGCCTCCTTATACCAATAGACTGCTCCTTATTAACATTCCCTCCTTAACTAATCGTCGTGTTATGCAAGGTGCTACGTTTGTAGTTAAATTACTTAATGGTGAAATCGATTCAGCTGCGTTGATGAGCCAAATAAAAATTTCAGTTCCCTCTTGACCGTCACGTTACTTTATCCCACTTTCTCTTAGTCATTGTACAGATTATTCTTTGCCAGAACCGATTCGAGTACTCTGTAATGATTACAACAGAATCTATCACGTTCTCAATTTCTAATATTAAGAACTCAATTTTAAACGCCCTATATCGTGAATAACTTTCTTGCGTGTGCCTGTGGTGAAACTTAACTAATTCATACTAAATATTTTTTGGTCTAATTGGGATTTTTCTGGATTTTCCCCAATTCACGCAACAAATATTGGAACATTTTGCATTTAAATACCCCCAGAAATATGATTATTTCTTGTTTTGTAATTTATATGTATAATTTAAAAATTTATCTTACTTTGAATTTCATTTCATTTTTTTTTTACTTTTTGTATTTTTTGCTTCGACTGACTTTAGTTGACATTAAATAAATAAACAAATAAAGCCACATTCGCCAAAGTTGAATGGTTGCTGGTAACACCCTTTAAAAAATAGTTGGACGATGCCGTTGCCCCTAAAAACTGTAAAAGCCTATATCTTCCGCAATTTAAGAGCTGCAGTTACCAAAATTGGAAGGAAGGCCTACTCTGATTCCCGCCCCAAAAATTCTCAAAAGCCAAACTTGGAAGGAAGATTACTAGGAACCTACTACTACATATTTCCCGCAATTAATATATACAGTTTCTAAACTTAGAAGGAATATCCACCTCGGCCACGCGCACTCGCGTTCCCAAAATTCAGATAAGCCTATATCTACCACAATTTTAAAGGCAAACTTAGAAAATATATTACTAGGAACCACGTCCAAAGATCGGTATTTCTTGGCTACACCCATTGTTTGCGCTATCAGCTTTTTGATAGCTTTATTTTCCAATTAATAACACGAAGTTATTTTCACGTTATAAAGTTTATTCAAATATATTTAGACTAGAAACCAAACGCTTAGTCTTTTCTATCGACACTTTGTTTATTAAGGTTTGAAGCCAAAATGCTAAACCTTTCACAACAAGAGCAACTAACGATCGATTACCGAAATGAAGTTTTGAAGCCACCGCTAACCTTCTCACAATAACTAAGAACGATCGATAAGCTAGAGCTATGTGAAACAACTGATTAGCTTCAGCACCCATCCGATCAGCGAAAGCCCTTTATCGAGAAAGAGAGAACGCTGTACATTGAGAGCGCTGCTAACGCTGGCTGCTGCAGCTTAAACTGCATTTAACAGAATGTGGATATGTAATTAAGACTAACAATAAGTTATTTATATTAAGCCACGCATGACTCCAAATTCAAACATGTTAACAACTCATAATCAATAAAACTTTGCTGCTGCTGCCAACACCCACCCTATTCTGTGGCACCTGTCATCAGATAGTATGACTTATTAAAAATACAACGCAATTAAAAATTTGATTAAATAGCATACGTCACCAGTTCAATATTAAGTCCGTCGTTGTTAAGTTGTGTCATCTATGAGACCCGCGTGTTGATCAATTGCAGAAAGTTTAGATTTGTATGATTTGCGAAATTGATAAGAAAGGAATTATCCATGTTGGTGACAATTCTTCTAATTTTCAGATTGAGCAACAAAGAATACAATCGCAAGGAGAAATCTCTTTACACCCATGTAGCCGTGTACACAAATCAGTCTCTCAGTAAAATACCAACCTTACCAATTACGAATATTATTATTATTCTAAGATCTAGTCTATCAGCAGTATAGCTAGATGAAACTCGAAATATTTCCATCTTGTTGCAGCAGTAAGTAAATTTGCCAGAATTGACGGATAACAATATAATTAAAATAAAGAAAAACATATTTGAATTAAGCTTGTCTACTTAATATAAGTTACATATACATAACTATTAGTTTCATTTTGTCAATTGATATACATTTTATTAGTTGTATGTGTGTAATTGTAAATTGATTGTACAGTTAATTATGTATGCTTCTGTGTGTGGGTTTCAAAGATCGTCGGTTTCTAGTAGTACATCCTCGTATATAGCGTATCATCAATTTCGTGCTCCAGACATACTCCAGACGGCGGCAGACCTTGATCTGATGTAATTGTGTTGTAGAAATAGTTTGGGCATGCAATTGCTTTTCTTCTCTAATTGGTTGTTTATACTGCGTGACCTTTCATTTGCTGAAATAGCTGGAATTGGTTGATGAGCCAAGTTTTCCCGAAAATTGTCTTATCCATTAAAATTCAAAGTAATCGTCAGAATATCGTTGGTAACCACCCATTTGTCTTGCAACACTGGAAGCATGACAATCTGTCGGGAAAAGTGGCACCATTTTCATGTCGCCTCGCCGGTACGCTCCGTGCAACAGCTGCTTAATGTGAAGATGCGAAAGTGGTTGTCATATGTGGGTGCGCATTCTCAATAAAAGTCGGCATCTCGGGCAACTGCAAAATTGTTTGAATCATAGATTGCACGCCAAAATGTAATTTAAATCAGCGAGCATATAATGAATGCAGGTGCAAGTGATTGCGATTATATGGTGTGTAGCTGCGGCTACAATTCGATGAGTGCAACAGCTCCTCAAGCCCACACAGCAAAAACATGGCCGGAGAATTATAAAGTTCTTTTTAATCCGGACCACAAGAGTTCTTATCAAATATGTCGAAATAGAGTTTTGCAAACTCAGTGCAAAATGCCACGCTTTCACTATTAGGGAGATATGAGCGTTGTGATACCAGGAGAGGATCTCGCTGCAGCTCTTCAGACTTTTATTTATTTAATGTCAACTAAAGTCAGTCGACACAAAAAATACAAAAAGTAAAAAAAATGAAATGAAATTCAAACTAAGATAAATTTTGAAATTATACATATAAATAAAATAATAAGAAATATTCATAATACTTCTGGGGGTGTTTAAATGCAAAATGTTCCAATATTTGTTGCGTGAATTGGGGAAAATCCAGAAAAATCCCAATTAGACCAAAAAATATTTAGTATGAATTAGTTAAGTTTCACCACAGGCACACGCAAGAAAGTTATTCACGATATAGGGCGTTTAAAATTGAGTTCTTAATATTAGAAATTGAGAACGTGATAGATTCTGTTGTAATCATTACAGAGTACTCGAATCGGTTCTGGCAAAGAATAATCTGTACAATGACTACGAGAAAGTGGGATAAAGTAACGTGACGGTCAAGAGGGAACTGAAAAATTTATTTGGCTCAACGCAGCTGAATCGATTTCACCATTAAGTAATTTAACTACAAACGTAGCACCTTGCATAACACGACGATTAGTTAAGGAGGTAAGGTTATTAAGGAGCAGTCTATTGGTATAAGGAGGCAGCACACTCCAGTCAAAGCGACGAAGAGCAAAAAGTAAGAAACTCTTCTGCACAGATTTCAATCTATTTGAACACGATATTGCGGAGTCCACACACAAGATCGATATTTCAGAATGGGGCGTACAAGAAAAGTGAAGATCTTAGTCGTATAAGGGTCATCAAATTCCTTTAACCAACGCTTAATAAAACCAAGACCTTGAAATGCTTTGTTGAGAATGAAGTACTTTTTGATGCAATATTACAGAAGGAATGTCATTAGTAAATAGATTAAAAAGCTTTGGACCCAGGTGACTACCCAGAGGTAACTAGGATAGGTTTTGAACGTAATGTTTTGAGTACAACTTTTTGAGATCTGTTACTCAGATAATCAGAAATCTATGCAATAAGGTTAGTAGGAAATTCAATAAGGTTTAGCTTATGAAGAAGGAGACAATGGTTCACAGAATCAAAGGCCTTACTAAAGTCTGCATAAACGACATCAGTTCGCATTTTATTCTGAAATCCTTTGATCACAAGGGAAGTTAATTCAAGAATATAAGTGGTAGTACACCTACATTTCACACAACTATGCTGGAAAGGTGAAATGATAGACCTACTTAAGTGTTGTAATTGAGTTGTTACTATTTTCTCAAATGCCTTAGATATTGCGGACAATTTGGAAATACTCCTGTAGTTTCTTACATCGGACTTTGACACTGTTTCGAAATAGCGGGAAAAGAACAAGTATCAACAAACAAAATTTTGCAATAAAGGTTTGCAAAGAACAGGACTTGAGTACACATCCCGGAACTCCATCTGGACCTGGTGAATACCCAGGCTAGGTCGCCAAGAAGTTTCTATTCAGTAATCACAGGACCACAAATGCAATAGATGGTTGAACAAGATAAGGACAGGGTACATTGGGTGAAAAGTTAGTAGAGGAATAGGTAGCTCCACTATCGCCCCCACTTTCTCGGGTTTTCCGGTTTTTAATCAAACTTTCATTTACGCAACCTTTAACTGTCCATTTCTCATGGAGTTTCACAGCAATTTCCGAGCTTTCTGATCGAATATTCCGAAACCCCCGAGAACCGCTTTTTAGGCATTCTGAAGATCACATAAATCTTTGCTTGGAGTTCGAAATATTAATATATTTTTGTAACAAATGCTCTTAATTTAATACTAATTTTTTGACCGCAATGTCATTTACGACCAATGTACAGACTTCCGGAAATATTTCATCAATCTTACTTTGAAACGAGGGAGTTCTGTGCTTCTTAGGCTAAATAATTCAGACAGACTGATATGGCATAATTGAATTGGTTAGTGATGCTGATCAAGAATATACATATATTCTTTATAGGGTCGGAGAAGACTCCTTTAATTTGAAATCGATTCTCCAAGGGAATAAATATAAACAAATAAATCATAAATGCAGGTTACACAAAAGAACAATAACGCTTTCATTACTTTAGCCTTTTTTATTGAAAAATTTGTTTACAGAATAGTAATTACTCAATATTTTATAAATATACTGCAAATTTCAAACCAACCCGAAACTTCTGTGACAGCGGAAAGTTTGAATTCGTTTGGGTCTTTTGCATTGTGTTTTATGCAATTTATAAGAAAATACAGGGAATCTCCACGGCGTGCTGTCTTCACTACTGGTATATTTAATTTAAACAGGTAAGAGCTCTAGCTCTGATAGCTGTGTAATAACGTTGCTTTTTGTATCCACATTCGAAAATGTGGGAAACACAAAGTTTTCAATGTTTCTCTCGTCTCTAGGAGGCGTGGTTCAGTCTGCTAAAAATCATCAATCAAATTTAAATAATTTTTGCTCCTGTTTATTGTATGAAACGAACGAGTGGAAATAAATTTCTTAATATTCGTTTTATGTACAAAAAGTGTTAATGGAATATATAAACACTCAAGAAAATGCTGTAATGGAAAAATAGTTCTGCAATGACAAGCAAATCTTCAGTTGTTTTGTATACTTTTTTTTCCGAGAATTTATATGATTCTTTCTTTAGCACAAAATGCGACAGGAATGTTGTTTATTTTGTGGCTTTTATTATTAGTTAGTCTAATGGTGCTGAGCCTCAGGTATTTGTTGAGGCTGTTGGTTTTGCACAAATGGTGTTGATTGATTGTTGGCCTGTTGCAAATGTACTTGATTTTGGCCCTCGGCGTGTTGCTGCTGTTGCACAGGCTGCTGTTGCACAGGCTGCTGTTGCACAGGCTGATGTTGCACAGGCTGCTGTTGCACAGGCTGCTGTTGCACGGGCTGCTGTTGTTGCTTTTGCTGCATTTGTATCGGCTGCTGATTCACCTGGAGTCCTTCTGGTGTCTGTTTAGCATGCTCATACACTTGATTTGGGTTCAATTGAACGGGCTGTGGCTGTGCAATCTGCTGATGTTGGTACGGTTGATTATACTGCTGTTGCTGCTGGGCGTATTGTTGTTGTTGATGGGCATATTGTTGCTGCTGTTGCGCGTGCAACTGATTTGGATTCTGGTAGTGCAGTTGAGGGCTAGGCGTGACCGCGTGATAAGTCACGCCACCTGGCGGTGGCGCTGCGTAATAGCCTTGCGGCATATTAGGATGCGGTGGCAGTTGTCCGAGGGCGACCATGCGCTCTACTTCTTCTTTTCGTCTTCGTTGAAACTCCAAAAATTCATCGTGCGAATACTGCGGTTGTTGATCAATGGTTTCCCACTCCGGATCTTTTTGAAACTCTTCTTTTGTGGCTTGCTGCATAAACTCCTCTATGCTTATAAGGCCATCATGGTTGGTGTCCGTTTCCTAAAAGTAATTTTAGGCAAATCAAACATAAAATATACTTTCGCGTATACAACCTCTTCCTTTGTTGACTATCCAAGCAATGTGAATTAGTTTTATACAATATTTTTGTATAGTAACTAAAAATGTCATAAGTAAAAACAATACCTGGAAATAGTGCTCTCGCATGCGTTCCATTTCCTCGGCGCGCTCTCGCATATCATCCTCGGGCAGATTGCTCTGGTACACCTTGTCCAGCTCCTTGACGAAAAGCGCCTTTACTTCAGCCTCGTCCCAATAGCCGTTGCTATCAACGTCATGAATGGAAAAAAAGGTTTTCGGATTAAAATCGTCCTTGTCCATGTGATCCTGTTTCTCCCAAACTTCCTCTAGGTGTGCCTTGTTGCCTGGGTGATGCACTTTCGCGTGCTGCTTGTGCTTATCATCCTTTTCTTTTATCTCTGCTTCGAATTTCTGTCGTGACTTCTCATCCATTTCGTTCTTTAGAGCCTCGCGTTCAAATTCCTTTTGCATTTCATACTCCTTAAACTCGCCGCGACGCCTACGATCCGCCTCAGCCAAATCGTCGGATGTTTTTTGTATCAGCTTGCGCAAATCGTCTATTTCAAAAGTGTGCTCATTGCCATGATCCAGATGCTGTGGAACTTTTAAATGATTCCGATCAATGTCATTGCTCAGATCGAATGCCTTATTGGCCAAGTCACGTAAACGTTCCAATTCACGTCGCTTAATCTCGTCCAGCTTTGTGCGAACGTGATGATTCACATAGTCGAGCTCTTGTGCAATTTTGCCACTCTAGTGGAATAGATTTCTAAGAGTGAAAAACTATTTCGCCAGCTCATTGAATTACTTACACGTATGTCGGCCTCAGGCGCTTGGTCCAGCTTCTCCTAAACTCGGGATCAGCTTCTAGCGCCTCTACTACTTCGCGCAAATAACGTTCATACTCCAGTTTTTCCCCCACATCTGCTGTAGGTGCTGGTTCCTTCACCTTTTCCTCCTTTTTGTTATGCGTCACAGGTAAAGCTCTGACTACTGACACAGCCAGGGCAACCGTCAGCACGACATGCACCTGTACCAACTTCATGGTTGTTGGTTTTTTGAGTGTTTACTTCCGACTGATTTTCAAAGACGAAATCAATTGTGTAAATAACTTCAAGATTGAAATGTATTCTGACGTGTCTGCATTCAGTAGAGTTGAGCAACGTTGGCGCAGCTGTGACCGAGTCGTTGTGACTGACAAATATCGTGACATACAGTTACTGAATATGAAGAGTAACAGTTCCGATTTCACATTCCATTTTGAACTTAGTTTGTCTGACAAAATAATTAATAATAATTTCAATTTGTCGGTGTCGTTAAAAACCCAATGAACATATCGATATTTGCATACAAACCTTATGTAGAAACCCATTTTTTGATAAGCGTATTTAAATAAATATTCACTTTGGTGGATGCTTCTTCAAAAAAAAAATCGATCCAATTTAAAAATAATTGTTGCATATGATTCAAATTTTTGGCTTAAAGATTTTATATTAGTTATATTAGTTTTTGTATATAGGATGCACTTGCATCTGGCACAAAAATTATCGATATACATCGGATCTTTCGGTGATTAAAATCTATCTATAGCCGTGCATCACTAATTTATTTTAGAAAACAGTATAAGTCATAATCATAAGCGATATATGTAAAGAAATAAAAAATTATAAAAGTAATTGGGATATATTAGTTAAGCGCATCATCATTAATCCAATAGGAATAGTGCCAACCCTACTCTCCCTCTTGTGCATAAATTTACATCGACGCATACATTTGGTTGCTGGAATAAAATCGAAAAAGTCAACTTAAGATGCGTTTTTCAAAAACCCTAGCAAAGTTTTAGTTGCTTGCTATAATGTATACTCGTGGTTATTAGAAAATTATTATTCAGGGTTCCCACATTTTACGAAAGGCTAAAGGGGTCCTTGTTCCACAATATGAACATATCTTAAGGTCGGATTTTTGCTTCATTGTGAAATACGTTTTGTGAAAGCTATCTTAGGCGAATATTACATACCCTTAAATACCGGAGTCCACTGGCTCACATTTTAAGTGGTCGATTCGAGCGGTTCTCACAGCCATAAGAACCTCCTATGTCATTTAAATGACGAATATGTATCAATTAAACACACTTTTTTTTTTTAAACTAACAACAAGTATTTGACTATTAATGTAGATACAAAATGTTGCTACTTTATGGTCCTCGGTTTGCATATAGGGAAGATAATCCATTAATGCCAAGAATATTTATTAGCCTGAACTTAGAAAAAAGGAGATCGCTTATACGAACAAAAGTCTCATCAAAGAAATACAAATGCAAAGGCGTGTTTGTCTCCACAAAAATTAGTTATTAATTTTCACCTGTTATAGCTTACCATGGCATAAAAAGAAAATGGGTTTTATTGAATTCCGATGTAATAAAATTAGCTTAATTTGGTGAACAACTGCTTTTTGAGCAGTTCACTCATAAAATACGCTGATAGAATTTGTGAGTTAAGTTAAATTTAAAAAATTAAAAAATGGACAAAAGTGACACAACTAAGAAAAAGATACTAAGTAACGTTGAATATGTACGCATTTGTCAATTTATTAACGGATTTAATGGCGGCCTTCCAATGGACTGTGAGTTGGAAATGGTACATCGTTTCTTTACTGACGTCGATCCTTTGGCCCTGAGCTGCATTATGCAATTCGAGCTTATTAACAAAGCTCGGGGCCAGCATTGGCGCCAGGAACAACGCGCCAAAAACCTGCTGAAAACGTATGTATTTATCTTTATGAACATATTTCACTTACGTCTGCATATGGTATATTTTTGTCTGTTTAGCTATGAAGATCAGTGCCACTTGTATAGCGATAACTCTCTGCTAATACGTATGGCATGTTTGGAGGCCGTAAATCCAATAGCTTTGTGCCGTCTGTTACTGCAAGAAAAATACGATCTGAAGCAAAGGCCTCAAGTTTCGCGACTCTTAAAGCATCCATATTTGATCAACGATTCACTTCTGGCAGCCAACGTACAACAGTGCTTGTACAGTGATAATCAAGAGGGATCTATAACGGATCTACGAAGACGCTTAATTGGCGAAGAATATGAGTTAAAGCTGAAGCACTTGGCCAGGAAAGCAGGCATATACTTCTATGATGAGCATGATTTGCGCCGCATGGGATATGACAAGACACCCGATATAAAGATGATATTGCCATTTCTCTACAAGGGATTTGTGGTAAATTGGATAGAGAGCAAGGCTAATTTCGGAGATCCGAAAAGTCACAAATTGAACATACAACAACAGTTGTACAGCTATTGCAATCGGTAATTGTTTGGTATTGATTCCTTAATCACATTTAATTATTTATTTACATACAATTATTTTCGATTAGCTTTGGACCTGGCATCATTATCTATTGGTTTGGCTATCATGAGGAAACGGCACAGTTGCCCGATAATAATATTGGCATAACAGTGCTGACAGATTTTCCCGCACGAGAAGATTTAGTTTTCATGAAACTGACTGAACCACGAGCCCAAGAGATAGCACAAACATTGCAATGACTTAGCATTTGGGGAAATAAAATGAAAATACTTGACACGCACATATTCTTAACAAAGTTCAATTTTTGTTTGTTTATTGATTAATAAATGCCCATTAACATCGATTTCGTTTTTTATACATAGTACAAAAACCAATTCACCATTTTATTTTAGAAGTATGAAACTATATAATATCTGAATTGTTAATAAATCCAAATGGAATATTTATTCTTAATGTAATCAATTTAATGTATTTTATAAAATAAAATTAATCTTGCGGGGTCAAAGTAGCAATTCTTTTTTCTTTTCAAAATATTGATTGTTTATATTTTTATTGTTGCATTATTTTTTTGTACAGGTAGGCAATTCGTTTCGTTGATGACATTTTCATGCTACAATTGAAACTGCCCCAAAGCTTACAAGTCTTTTAGCTCCTCAGGCATGTCATTTTTTGGATGCTTGTTCTCGAAATGCTGCTTGTAAGTTTTAGGATCCGGCATTTGTGACTGAAACAGATTTAAGTTTCAATTAAATTAATGTGTCCACTCTTTTTTGTATTTGTCTCACCTTGCACAGGACGCACACATGCACTAGTGCTTTTTGGGCCGCCTTCTTTTGATCATTGGCACTGTGGCCCTGCTGCTTTTTCATTTTTGCCTGTTTGTCGGCAGCCTTTGCCTGCGATTGTATTTTTTGATGACCGCGTGCCATTTTAACGCAATACTTCTGTATTTAACCCTGAAAATTTTAAAGCTCAAAATCTTTATCATACAGTAGTTGATAAGGCGTCTGAAGTAAGAAATTATTGTTTCTATTATATGTTACTATCATTAATTAGTCTACGTTCATTTTTGTTTTATTAAAATGTATACATCGCATCTAAACTCAAAACAAACACATTTGTCTAACATCTACAGTAGTAGTGGAATATTGTGAAATATATACTTTCTCTTTCGCTTGTGCGAAAGTACAGCTATAAGTTAAAAAACGCGTTTTATATATAGACATTAATCATAAATAACAACAACTGTGAGACGGCGGGGTACATATACAGATATTGCCACGCCATATTTAACCATTCATTTTACATTTGCAAATTCAACGAGCACGCTGGTTATGCCTCACCTAAATTTTAATTTTATTTTGCGCTATTGAACGCAAAACGCAGTTGTTTCGAGCTTTTAGATATGAGGGAACACGAATTCTTTTTAATACCCGAAATTGGTCACCTTTTTAGACTTAAATTTTCGTGATGCAGTTTTTTTAATGATATTAGGAATTGAGGCCTCTAATTTTGTTGTGTTAAATTTTGTGTAGTGACGGCACGATTAATAATCGATAGTACATAATCATCGATATTATTATTTTAATATTCGATAGAATTGTGTCATACTTCTTTTGAATACATTGCAACACAAACGGGTTTTGCTAAATAATCTGAATAATTCCGCAGATTATTTTTTTTTGTAAACAGTCGACGGGCGAGCTGCACGTTTTGCAGTTCTGCACAACACTAAGAAGTTTAAATATATTGCATTCCAAAGAAATACACACCATTAGCGTACGTTTCCCAATTTTACATTTTGTTAAATGCGGTAATTAATTATTTTTTATGCATCAGTCAGTGAGAGCCAACTACATATCACTAATGGGCCCGGAAAAAGCAACCGTTGTAGCTGTTAGTTGATGGAAAAATTGTTGCACAAAAAATAAATTCAAAAAGAATTTTAAGGTAATTTTGCAAGATCTGTTAATCACTGAAGATAGAAGGGAAGGGTTAAATAGAATGTGCATCTGTTGGTAATTGGGTGAAAACGAACAATTGTTCAACCGACAATAAATAACCAAAAAACAAGAGTGCCGTAGTCGAGTGAGCTCGACTCCGATATACCCTGAACCCAGTTGTTAAATATATTCTAATATTATTGGAAAATTTTCACTTAAAAGTTTTGCACCAAAATGTGGGCAGGTCTGCCAATGTGCTCTGCCGACAAGAACGTGAATACATGCAAATATATATACGAACGGACAGACATACAGACATGGCTATAACGCCTCGGCTGTTGATCCTGATTAAGAATATATACTTTATGGGGTCGGAGATGCTTCCTTCTGCCTTTTAAGGAAGAGGAGTCTTCAATATTTTGATTGGAGCAGGCGAGCAAGAATCCAATATTAGAGACTTTCTCAATTCAAATATACAGGATTTTAAGGGAGGTCCACGCACGCAATATATGAATAAAATAGCCAACACTGAGAGGCAAACGGATATAAATAAATATAATAAACTTAAAAATAATATTTTACACTTACATTCTTGATTGCCGGCCACTTTTATATTGTTATTACTGCCAAATATTTTCAGTGGATGACCGAAATTATTGAAAAATGCTGAATATTGAATGCAACAATGATTTGAGGTCACCCCCGGCGAACGCAGAAAGGGTGCTGAATTTTTGGTACGGCAAACCTTGCGGACCATCATCAAAATTTGTGATTAATGTCGCTCTGTATGAATTCAGCATAAGCATTGTGTGTTGTCAAAATATGTATATCAATTTTTGTAACACATAGTGAGGTAGGGTGTATTATTTTTACTATTGGGATACCTGCACTATGACCTACTCGATCTTTTCTGGGTTGAGGGCTTCTACGTCTTTGATACTCATTGCATCCATCCCTAGGAGCTGTATCTCCTTCTAGTCAAGCAACTCACTCTGCTAGGAGGTGTATAGAGGATTCTTCCTCGCTTCCACAAAACCTGCATCGCTCGCTACTATAAATCCCTAGTTTAGTTAGGTCCAGTCAATACATCGGTGAGAATCCTAAGCCCATGGTTATTACTTGCTCAAATCGTTTGACTGGCTTGTTCGATTCCTGGTGTCTCTGTCCAGCTCCGTTAGCACCTGAGTCTTTCTTCGTTTTTAAGTTCTAGTCGTATTGTATGTCTTCCCATGCCATAAAACAGTTCTGGCCCTGTTAGTGGCCTCTCTGTTCCCATTTTCGTTTGCTCATCAGTCTCTTTGCTCCCCGTTATATCCCTGTGGGCCGGGACCCATCTTATGGTGAGCCTATAGTTGGTCGGCTTGGTCGAGCTGGTCAAGTTTGGATTGTACCTCATGGACTACTTTTGATGTTATCTTTGTCTCCATTATAGCATTTATTGCTGCTTGACTATCTGATAGGATGGATAAATCCGTATTCCGATAGTTACGTTGCAGGTTGAACTCCGTACATCTCTCTATCGCACGCACCTCAACTTGAAATATGCTGGTGAGCATCCCTAGGGCCCACCACCAGGCCTGTGCCCTAATTGGTGAGCGATCCATCGGTGTACCATTTTATGGTGTGCGGTTTCATAGGGTGGACTTTATCTAGAGTCGCCCATTCCCTTTTGCTATTCATATGAACTGTGAAATTCTGCTCGAATATGTATTCAGCGAAAATTTCATTCCTAGATTGCATCAGTAAAGGGGAAGTTCATCCGAAAGAAGTTGAGCATCTGCCATACATACGCAGGCTATTCTTTGCAACTTTTGCAGTTGCCTTTTCACGGTTATCAGCCGCGCCCTATGCTATCACTTCATAGTTCCACAGTTAATGTGTTTTTTATATTTATATATATATTTACTTATATTTACTTCAGGAAAGGCCACAAGGAGGATACTTAATAATATGTTTTCAACATTGGTGTACTTACATCTGTTTGATCACTGTTTTGCAGCACAATTAATTTTTAACCCTTAATAATGCGCATATCTCCAAAATAATAAATTCACTTTTGCCATTAACAATGTAAATTTAAATGCAGTACATACAATGACTTTATTGTTGTATGGACACTTTTGGAAAATCATAATAATCAATTTATTGCGCATCTTGATTGTTGATTTTTATACACTCCGAGAAATGCAATTAAAGTCAAACCGTTGTTCCTTTAAAAAATTGAAAATCAAATTTATATAAAATACAGTAAATACAGTATTAAATAAAAATAATCACATTTTTAACATGTATTGTGTGATTAGTGGCACAACGTCATCCAGGTTGAGGAAACGTTTCGCATTCTCATACTCATGCTTGGTTCCCCGCATATCGATTCATGAACGAAAACATTAATATTATGCGCTATTCCATTACGGATCCCAAAGATCAGAAATTTAATAAGGGCACTGATCAACAAAGGGTTGCGTCTTAAACAAGAAACACCTTCAGACTTAACTTATGTGTGACTAACACTGGTGTCGACTTAGAATTACAAAGGGCTGAATGTGTCTTCGTATAGCTTAGTACAATCACTAAGCACTGTGTTGTCTGCTTATTGGTGGCAAACCTGTTCGACGACTCCACATTTGTTCAATTTAGATTAGTATTTTGCGCACACTTGTATTTCACATAAAAGTGCAGTCCTTGAGTTTCGTTCGCTCTACAAGAAGCCCTTGTATATCTGCCGGCAGCTGCAGTTCAATAATTATTGTCGGTCTCGTTTTTCGGTTTGTTAAAAGACTAAGATCTCAAACCTCATATTTAATAAACATTATAGTTTTTTTTTAAAATAACTTATATTTTTTATTAGCACACTACAGCTATCAAGGAGCTGGTAGTGACAAAGTGATATTTTGAGCCAATTATCTTAAATGAATAATAGCAATAGTAATATTAATAATAGTGCATATTTATAGTGTGAGCTTAAATAGCTTAAAGTAACATGCTTGGATTATTATCGTAAAATTCATAAATGTTATTAGCTAACGGTGTTTCGCATATCATTTTAGCATCTTGAGGTATACCTGGAGAATTCTCAGTCAGCACTCCTACTGTGCAGTCACTCATTTTTATTGATGTAGGCGTTGTACCACAATACTGTTCTATCGTCATTCGCTTCATGTTGTTTATCAACGATATATGTCGTTTGATTTCGTTTCTTAGCTCGAGAAGCTCGCGTTCCGTTTTAATAATATCCATAGCATAGCCTTCAATATTATGCTGTAGATGAGCCACGGAAAGTTCCATTTTTGTACACAAATATTGCTTGTTTTGCAGTGTGTAATGCTTGTACATCGCAGTTAGCTGCCGCGTAAGTTTATATTCTCTGTTGTATCTCATATTCATCTCAGTGTGGAGTGCTACCAGTTTGTTTCGCATACTATTTCGCAAAGGAGCATTCTTACGATGACGTCTAATGCAATTACTATTGAGAAGTTTTTCTTGTTGGGCATGTTCCCGCTGTGTTGCCTTGGCTTTTATCGTGTGTTTTAACTCAGCCTTGATATTTTTGTTGGTCTGTGGATCTTCGTAATGCTGATCAGGTAGTATAACCCGCAGCAGTTTATCTGACCTTTCTTTTTTTATTATGGCTGGTAAACATTTCTCTTTAATTTTATTGACAGCTTTGACTGCTTTTGTGCGAGTTTTGTCATTGGTTTTGAGCTTTGATTTGTTGCCAAAATAAAAAATTCTTTTTAGCCATTTGAAAATAGAAAAACTGTCCGGCGCGGGTCGAGTAAGTTCCATAAATTGCGTGGATGTCGATTCGTTGATCTTTTGCCGATGTTTTAATGATAGACGCAACTACAAAGAAAAGAAAAATAACAAAATATAAGTTAATCTAAGTAAATATAAATTGATAATTACATTTAAATAAAATAATAACGCAATTTGAAAAAAGACTCACATAATTAAACATTATCGAGTATAAAAATAAAGTTAGTGCACAGACAGCAAAATAATCCCCAAGCCCTGGAACAAACCAAAGACACAGCTTAAAAATTTGCTCACATCTTAATCTCACACAATACATAGTACTTCTTGGTTGTTCCCGTGGAAGCTATATTATAAGATAAGCTAAAAAGGTTTGCCAGATTGTTACATTGCAAACATTAGAACCACACTTGAAACATTAGTTTATTTGTTAACGTACGAAAACATAATAATATTTCGAACTCCGAACCAAATTTTGGATGACGGAACGTTAGCTCCGGTCTACCAAGCTTGAAGTTGTGGAGAAGCTGATTTTTGTTGCGTTCCTTCCCTGACTTTGATACATGCGATAAAATTAAAATACAATATACAAGGGTTCAAAATTCAATAAGCATATATCAACGTTGCTCATGAATTTGTTTATTGTTTTAGAGTACAGTGATATATTCTTACAAATGCATATGAATATTTGTATATCTACATATATACATACATACCGACGCAAATGTATGTACGGAGGCGTGACTGTTTGTCGGAAGTTGGTCGGTTCTAAAAGAGTATTTCAAATTTTTTTATTGCGTGCGGCGCCAGACGGACGAGCAGACACTAAAAAAACGCCTATTATGCAATCACTGTCGAATTTAGTTGCAGCCTTGGTTCCTGCTTTTGCACGGCATGTGGATAGGACTTTATGCTTGGGTGTGGGTTTATCGAATATTACCTCATTGTGCACACGGCTCCAAGCTCGCCAAACGGGCAAAATGGCCATATTGCCATCGTAGCCACGCTCGATACCACGCCAACGTTCCGTTATAACATAATGATTGTAGTCACGCAATTCTGCTGCTGAACCATGGTCGCATTTTTTTCAGGCATTACAAACATAAAAAATACACGAAAGAAACAATAAATAGTTGTTACAGGGTAGAAAAGAAACTTTCGGCACGCCGAAGATTACATAGGTTTGTTTGACCAAAATCCACCTTCTCGCAGGACATATTGCTCAAAATATAATTTTTGAGTTAAACCAAACCAACTTAACTCATAAATTACTAAGTAGCATTAGTCTGTACGTCTATTTGAGCTTTTTGATATCAAATAAAATAAGAAATTAAGGCTATTAAAAATCGATGAATATTTTTATATATGTCTATTTTTTTTCTTTCAATTTTGCAATTTTTCATTATCTAAGACTTTCCAGCGCTGTTAGCAAAAATGTTTTTTTTTTCTGGTTTACTTGGTTTTGTATATATTTGACATTGCAAATAATTGAAAATCAGAAAATTGTAAAAAGATTGGATTTAAGCGTTGCTAGTATGTTAAGTAGTATGTTTTGGAAAGTGCGTTGATGAAGAACGGTTATGTTTCTGTATGCATCTGCATATATTCCATTAGGTAAGTATGTAAGTAATCCCGATTCCACTAGTCCTACTGAACTATTTTACTTATTAGTACATGTTTTTAGTACGTTTCTGATTTTTGTTTTATAGATTTAACTCACCTAACTTTTCGTTGATGTCATTAGGTAATTTTTTGTTGATATGGGAATTGTGCGCATTACTAATTCCAAGCTGGTCATCAATCAACGCTTTGATTATATCATTGCATGTGGTTTTGTATGTTACGCCTGATACATAACGCAGCTCATTATCGTTTAGCCAAATAGGCAATTCCTTATGACAATGTTTCTGCTGGTGCCGGGAATAAGTGAATTGGTTTACCAGTTTCAGTTTAACTATTTGGTAAGCACCCTTTAAGGGTTTATATAGGAATATTCTACTTATAAAGAAGGTTTAATTTATTCATTGTTTCCATTTAAAAAAGTTGTCACTAAACGACTATCGGTCCATATGTTTGAATGCGACGATATCAGAGATTAGCTAAAGAAAACATTTTTGGTTAGGCTTCTGTAACCATGTGCAGAACCAGTTATTATTTTCGCGTATTGTTTTCTAACAAAATATATTAAAATTGATCAAGACAATTTAATTTCAAGAATCAATTTTCCATAGTGGGGTGCTTAGACAAAAAGTAGCACAGCCGTTGACTGAAGCACACAGGACGTGTTTTTTTTTTGTGTGTACATGTTATGTTGATGATGTGATTATAAATTATGTAAGGTACGTAGATATATCTCCTAGTCGGCGTATTTTAACTATGGTATCTCCTTTACATTGGTAAAACTCAACTTTCATTTTCCAAATAAAACAAGTGTTACCAAGCTCCGCCTAATAAGGTAATTTGATTGATTTTACTAGAAGCCCACGACCGCTACTACTACTAATGGTTGGTAGGGCACTTACCCTAGTACTGTTAGCGCCATATAGAGATATGGAACGGTGGTTAGGGCGGCGACTGGAATCCTTGTGTGGTTCATTTCTTGCTGCAGTTGGAGTTGTTACTTCTGTATTCATCCAATGCTCAGCACTTAGCCTATTGTTGTTAGTGTTGTCTGGATATTGGCGATAATGTTGATGTTTGAGCGGCAGTATTGGGCTATCAGGCAAATTCAAAAGCGATGGACATGTGTCAGAATTGTCATTAATGAATGTTGAGTTTTGTTGGTGGTGTTGCTGCTGTTGTTGTGGCGCCATTTCACCGGAATCGTCTTGCTAATTGGCACTGCAATGAAAAGGCAAGTAAAACCCATTTGTAATTATAGTATTTATGTACACGTTAATGGGTGGGGTACATACGTTCATATGTATATAGAGGCTAGGTATATTTTGATTTCTATAAGCACGCAAAATGGCTGTTATACAGCATGTTATTGTGGTGGTTGATGGTGTATAGACGCCTACACCTAACGATCAATTTAGATTTGCTGTGAGCGATTAAATAAATTATGCAGGAAGTTTCACAATGCATAGCAGCATTACCATGCTTACAAGTCCTATGCATATTGGTACAAAAATACACGTAAAAACGACTGCTTTATTGTGAGATTAAAAAACAGTATATATATTCACAAATTTTATTGCTATCATTTTCATTCTATTCAATGCCGGGTACCAACTATAGCATTTCTTGACATTTTCTTTATTTAATTTTTATCGAACAATTTTTTTTGATATTCTATATGGAATTTTTAGCCAATTTTATATGAGGAATCTAGCCATTCAAAAAAACTACAAAGAACAGCTAATTAGATTTTTTATTTTATCTTTTCGACTGTTCCAAGAGGAATTTTATTTGGTAGTCGAATATTGATTATATTTTTGTAGGAACATAACTCAAGTAACGAGTGCATTTAGTGAACGACGATGAATTTCATATAAGAAATCATTTTTTAACCGTTTGTTTTTATGACAGCTATAAGTTATATCAAAAATGTTTACATAGTACACCTGTAAACCATTCAGCAAAATTATAGAGTATACTAAATGTAAGAAAAATCCACTTTGCTTATGTAGCGTAAATGTAAATTTTCAAACAAAATGTTAAAAATCTTGCGTTAACACATACACGACAAAGGATGCGATTAAGTTCATGTGAGTTCGAATGACAGTTTTGCGACTAATAAGGTATGGAGGAATGATTAAATGCAACTTAAATAATTGAAGTTAATTCTTCTGCATCAAAAAACTACAGCAAGTTCTTGTTAAAGAATTGTGAAGGCAACTAATGTAAATAATATTTTTTCGCTTTATGCGTTGTAGTTCGGTAGTGAAATATGAACGTGAAAAAAAACTTTAAATTTGTATACAATTGGGATCCCGAAAATAAAACTTCTATGCGGATTAATTTCATATGCAAATGATTTAAAGAATTCTTTTGGAACTAAATTCGCTTGAAAAAAGAATAGTTGCAAATTTAAATGTTTTGCGCTAGGACATGAAGACTAAATCACACAAGTAAGCAAATTTTAGAATTTGGGTATTAAGCACGCTTTGTATGCATAAGGGAGCAAGAGATAAAATAAAAGAAAACCTTTATGTCTTATTAACTAGTTGTGTATCCACTTAATACTGCAGGTCGGAAATTTTTCGGGATACTAGCTGCGGTTTTCTCGCATTCCATTATTATATGCATTACAAAATAAAAGTTGAATGAAGATAGGCTTAAATGTAAATGGTCCTTTGGGCAACAAATCAGGACAATTACCTCGACGCGTGACATTGCCGTTTTTATATAGGTTATAAATTAAACGATTTTTGAATTTTTTTTTAATGTTATGTTAAATTGCATGTTTTATTAACATTACTTGATTCATGCATGTATATATATATATATTTTTGGACGTGTTAACTGTTAACTTAAGAAAGTGATCATGTTTTGATCCGAAAACTGAAACACAATTAATGAAGCAATTCATTCAGTTAGATTGGAATTTATTCCTTTTTTATATTCTTCTGTGACAAATAAACATAGCAATTTTGATGAAAAATTTCAACTTTCTAAGGCAATATTATTGGGGAAGCGCTAGGATAATTGATAAGGAAATGTATATTGACTATTATTGTGTAAGTGAAATTTATGTTGAAAAATTCAATTTAATTTTTGTTCGTTTCAAGACAGACTGGAATTTGTATTATTTTGATTTATTTTCGAATTAAGAATACATAAAACGATAATATACAAATAATATACAAAGATATTTTTTTTTATTTGTGCATGCTATATGAAAACATACACTTAAAACTTGGTGCCTCTATTGAAGAAATAAGTGTTTTATCAATCCAAGAAAAACCCGGAAATATATCGATCCCATTAAAATTAAGTTGATCTTGGTATGGCATATAAGAGTGTGTATTTCAAAATCGGCGTGCTTATACCAACAAGATTTGGCTGTTGATCCTTTTCTAGAGTGTATGTTTCACATGGGGTCGGAGATGCGTACTTCTGCCAGTTATAAACTTTTGCAAAACTTCACTATAACCTGCTTTTGTTATTACGTTTTCCAATGAATTCAGGGTATAAATGTGAAAATTACTAATCTTAAAAAATATAAACTACTCTTAAAAAATATTTTGTAGTATTTTATATTATATCTATTTAGTATATAATTCAAACTTTCTATACAACAGTTTCATTAAGACGGCTTAATATTTTAAGTTATTTTATATGTTGCGTTTTTCAGGTTGTTGCTATGTCCACACATTACAGTTTGGCACCCGCAGAACCACAGAATATTATGTAACCAACTGTGAATTCTCCCAGTGCCAAGATGTAATGGCAGTAGCTTTCCACTAGCATTCCACAATATTTTTCAGTTAGTTGATCATTTCTAGACTTACCTTTAGTACCCTTTTTTTATTTATTGATATTCACTTTGCTTAAATTTTGTATGTTTGATGTGTAACTTTTTAGGCTTTATGATAACGACAATTTGGGGTTTTGCTTATATTTTCTTTTTTTGTCAAATTTATGTTGATGAGTGCACTTTGCTTTTTGTCACTAAGCAGGTGACCAGTTATCATGAGCCGAAGCACATGTTAATCCTTTGAGCTTTGACACTTGACTGAAGTTCAAATTTGAATTTACAGCTATGTAACGTGCTTGTAAACGTCAGCGCTAGGCAGCGCTGCCGGAAACTGTTAATATTTCTAGATCTAGACAGGTGCTAGGTGGTAAGCGGCTGTCCTTGTTTGGCCGCAGGTGCGGCACCACAGCTAAAGCGAATGTATAGCTCGTATACCTTTAAATAGTCGCTAGGCTAGCAAATGACTTACACACTAACATACACACTGGTGTTGAGAGAGTGCAATAGTGAGAGTCTTTTAGTTGGTTAGTCCTGTAGCTGGTTGCCAGTGACAACTCGCAGGTCGCGTTCAATGCACAACAAACAAAACGGAACGTTTGGCGTATCCTTGACGACGACATGTGACTAACTGAAATTTTATTTGCTGCCGCACAAAACTTTAAAGCCAAACCGAGCTGTTACCGACTCACACATACACCTGCTACCAACATATGCACACAGATACATTAACACAAATGATGACAGAGAGAGGGTCTAGGGGTAGTTATGTGCTATTTGCTGTCGTCATCAGCGACTGTCGTTGGTAGTAGTAGTAGTAGTAATAGCTAACAACTGGCCCGACGTCGTTTTTTGGCCAACCAGCAACAACCACCAACCTAGTGAAGTCGCATTTATTCGTGTTACCAATTTCCCACTTGCTCTATAGACAGGCGATCCACATGCGACCACTCCCTCAATCCACGTCGCAGTCTTTTTTCCTTGCGTGCTACGACTACCCCTCCTTCACTCTTCTCCAATTCCTGTTGTTTTCTGTTTTTTTTGTACCAATACCAATGCACACGCGTTATTTGGTAAAACGAGATTGTTGATAACGTGTAACAGCAACACGCGCTATATACAATTTTTTTGCTAGCAGGACCTACGCTGGCGCTTGCTGCCATTGGTTTATTTTATACTTGGTTGTTAATAGACAGTATACACGTTTGATTCGATTTTTTGTACCCTGTAACTCATAAAAAATGAATTTTCAATCAAATGGTCTTTGGGGAACTATATGATAAAGTGACTCGATCAATATGACTTCGCCATATGTCTACAGAATATGGAACTGTACCAAAACAATGATTTTTATTTGAATGAATAGACTTGTTTTGTAGACGAACATGGCTATGTCAACCTTATGTAAAATATAAAATGTTATTAATTTCGTGCTAATGTTATAATACACATTTCAATCATCCAACAAGTATTTAAAATTACTATAATAAAAAAGTACAACTGTATGTAAGTAGTAAATAGTAGTAACTGAAGTAGTAGTAGGGTCATCCCAGATATCAAAAAGCGCTGCGTGCGATGCTAAGTGATTTCTTTATTATAAGTAAAAACTATATAGTTGAACATGGTTTTTGTAATATAATACTGTAGTAGTATGTAAAGATTTCAAAATGAATTTGAAGTTGATCATTTAAAAACAAGGGGAGAATTCAAAAACAAAAATAATATTATCGTTTTTCGTATATTTGTTTATATGTTAAATGATTTTAACATTTGTCTACTAATTTTTCGACCTTCGAACACTTAAAATGAAAATAGTCATTGTTACAGGTGAGTAAGTCCAACTATTAATTCTTACAGCACGTAAGCATTTTGATAAACTTTGATCAACACCGGAATACTATAATATGAAAAATGAAAAGTTGTGGCAAACATTTTATATATATTTAATATTTTAATTGGACCAAGATAACTTCATACTTAAGTTCACTTTGTGTTGAATCCACGTCACTAAACTGTTGAGTTAACAATAAATACATTAATCAACTTAAAACACTAATGTGCGATAAATCACCATTTAAATATCGAATCCACAAAAATCAAGTGTCGATCGAATCCAAAAAGTTTGAACTTTTCATAGCAAAGGATTTAACTACCTACGACATTTCATGAAAAGAAAGAAACATATACATCGGCATTCATACATCAGAAATTTTCGTACGCAGAATGTACCAAGGGATTCATTAAATCTTGCGTTCTATTCAAAATAAACAAAAATGTAAGTTTTAAAAATTAAAGCATTTTTCAAACAACGTTTATTTTCTGCAGATCGGTGCTTTTATTTAATAATCTGTATCTGTCAGCTTCGGCATGTGTATTTTCTGTCTGTCGTATACATGTATAAATTGTATTGTATATTGTAAAATCGTCCAGTCTTTCATTCTTGATAAAATTGAACTCTGTTTTAAATATATATACATATATATATATATATATATATATATATATATATATATATACATATATGTACATATACTTTATGTATACAGTTTATGACAAAATTAGAACACCCTTTGCAAGCTAATATTAGACAAAGACCGCTGGTTATAGGACAGCCTGTACCTGAAACAGCCACTCGTAGCTGTGTTTAATAAGGGTGAGTACTTTAACCCCTGAATTACCTGCCGCTCGATGCGGCTCAGTAGTTTTACGATATGGCGACCAGGCTAGTCGTCAGAAGAAAGAATGCAGTCGAGTGAGCTCGATTACGATTTACCTTGAACAAAGCAATTAAAAATAAATATGCGCATATGAATACAGAAAATGCTTGCGCCTTCTGATAGTACTGAGATCAATCAATAATGAGATATAAATATATCAAGATTTATTTTAAATCAATTAGTAGATTCTTCCGTTAAAATTGTTCAGGATATAAAAAGAAAAATTATTATATTTTTGGCAAACCGATGACCACTTACCATTGCACAATTTAGTTAACATGCTCGTAGTAACTTTGGAAACCAAAATTGTCTTTATTTCCAGAAATCATATTTCGTCATTAAGTGGACGAACACGACTGCATAAACTCTGTAACTAACAAATATCAAGTATAGTAAACGTTCCTTTACCTACCTAATGGTATAAGCCAACGAAATGTTCTAAAACAGCCGAACTGAAAGCCGAACTTCATATTATGTCCGTTGTATATGAATGAATCGAGAGTTGATAATATTTCGTTGCGAGTGATTATTCGTGATTTTCCGACTGGGAAACACCGAGAAGTAATACTCGCAAATAAACAACTAATTGCCACGCTCTGCTGGCCTGAATCTCAAAGATGTATATTTTTCCAAATGGCAAAGACTACGTTGGATTTGTAATTTACCTTTCTGTACACATTTGTATATTCTTCAATAAACAGACCAGAAAAACGATTTATATTTACATTGCAAATGACCGCTAATAAATTTTGTCATACAGCACAATGAACATTTTTAGGCGCATGCGTGAACTTTTCTTATCGATCTTTGCAGGCGGTTACTTGTGAAGTACCATACAAATTTTGGAACATATTCTTTGAGACGATACTTCTGTTATATCACTGAGTTAGACTGTTGTGTTGACCCACTGTCTTGTTTTAGAGCCACTTAGTCCACTGGTGCCATGATTTCTCTAATTGTCTGAGACATTCTTCTGTTAACCTATTGCATTACAGTTTAATGGACACTGTATTACTGTATCACTGTACTCAAAAAAAAAAAAAATTACCCTTAAAAACATCAAAAAGACAATTATATATACATGTTCAAATATTTTGTTTTCTTTATTTATTTACGACTTTGAAAAAAATAAGTCAAGTAAGAATGCTCGAGATAACTCGCCTATGAGATACCCTGAACAAGAATATATGTATTTACTTCATGGTTGCATCGTTCAAGCTGCTGCTTTTATTATTATTTTATTATCACTTTATTTCTCTTTTTATCTTTTAGCTATTTTTAAGGATCACATATATGCCCAGACATACACTTCTATTAAGTTTAATTTTTAAAATAGTCAATAATCCTTTTTGCATGAATGTGGCTTATGCTTGTACATGCGAACTGCAAACATTTTAATTGATTAACGTATTCACGGAGTAAATTACATCTTGCTGGAACTTCAGAAATATTGTCGCCATATATATCTGAACTTCTGGTAAATACAACGATTTTAAGATACATTCATGCAAATATAGCGACAAAAAGAAGCCAAACATGCTTTGCATGTGTGAAGTAATATATGGTGAAAAAATCTACTTACCGTCAATCCATATGAACACAGTTGTTTTTACATTACTGGAGCGAAAACCATGAATCAACTAATTGCTCGTATGGCACTTCGGATCCATGGGCGAATAGTCGGAATCAAAAATTGGCTGTCATGTCTAGTAATTTTGATGTTATCGAAAATATACATATAGGAGTTTATGGGCTTGTATATGTCTATGTCGAAGAGTTTTGAATTCATGACAATGTTTTATGCCTCTGCAACGGGTTGATAAGAAGAATTGAGACTGAAAGCCAAATTGACAAAAATAAATAAATATAAATATATATAATTCGTTCATTGTGTGGCGTCAAAGACGAAGGCATTACAATATTCAAATTAATCGTCAAAGGTAATTAATAATTACAAGGCGAGGTCGAAGGCCGCTGTTGTTGCTGCTAAGTTTCAGCTGCAGGTGCTGATAAGAAACAAGCGCAACGAAGCGAGACTCAGACCTTAGAACCGAGTATGAGTCTAGAGAACACAGGGAAGGGGCAAGTGGAAGCTGTTGCGCGGGCTAAAACACATGTTGTCGAAACCTGTTTTGAGGCTGTTCGCTTCAGTGATGACTACTCATGGTTTTTAGGGGTTGTTCCGTTGCAATGCCGGTGGCTCTGTTGCGTGTGCATTGACCTTAACATTTATGCCACCTTTAATAATAAAGAAACTCAAAAGCACATCTTGAATAGTATATGTTCAATATTGAATTCCAGAGGATATTCTATTTTTTGTTTATTGCGTAACGCACTGAAGTTGACTTCCTAAATTCCATACATATAGTCTTGAAAGCATCCTTAGCTGATTAGATATAGACATGTCTGCATATACATATATCAGCATCGGCCGTACCGGACAACTACATCATAAAGCATCCTGAAATTATCGGAAGATGTATACAATCATAAATTTGGATTAAACATCACTTAATTATTAAGTTATCCGAAGATGTTATATACATATCGTATATTTGGTATTGACAACAGTCAAAATCAAACAAAATGAAAACTTACAAAACTGCGGATTGTCAAAGTCTATAAGCGTTCAGCGTTCGCTTTCTGCTCCTTTTTCGATACCAATCATTTCAGAATTATAAGCAGGAGCAACATTCGTGCAACGTTCTCATTTGATTTTTTAAACATATTATTTTGTTAATACGTCATCGAAGCAATTAGAAAGGTCTTCAGCATTACCGAAGATTTTGTACATATGTTATTTATTAGTATTTCTGATGTGACGATCTTTACTAATGCAAAGTTGGTTTTTTGTTTTTATTAAAATATTTATTTAAAACTAGTTTTTTTTGCCTTTGTTTTCATTTCGTGTATTTACATACATTTTTTGTTTGGTTTATTAAAGTTTTAAGATTTTATTTTTTGTGTACGTGTCGCAATTTTAATTAAGCTTTTATAAATTTATTAATATATAAATGAAGTGATGAATTTAAACTATTGTGAAAAATATTTTTTTATAGATTCAACTTTTTTTTTTAGACTTTTTAGTTGATTTTTTTCTATATTTTTAATATGCTTAAGTAAAGTTGTAATGTGGTAGTCAATATAATTTATTAAAATATGTTTTTGCTTAAAAATATTAATACTACTTAACAAAGCTTTTTGTTTTATTTACATTTTGTAGAACAATTTGTAGTACTTTGTTGTGTAAACTAGCTAATTTGCTGTGTTAGTACATATATAAAGGACCAGTTATTGAAAATAAGCTTGGATTTGTTTCTTAATAGCCCTTAAAGTTTAAATGTGTATATCATTTCATATCAGTTTAGTTGAAATTCTGAAACGATCGATGAAATATTTGATGCCTATGCTTACTCGAACCTACAGAAATGTTTGTTTCTAGGTAAATTGTGTTTATTCTCTTCATTTTGATTAATCATAACCATTGCTCTTAATTATCCATATATGTTTTCCAATTTACTTATTTTCCAGCATAATGAAAATCGTAATTTTCTTAAATCTTTTTAAAAATTACACTAACTATTTTCTAAGCTTGTTGTCCTTTAATACAAGTCAAGCTTTTACAATTTCTGCATATTTTACCAATGTTCTCGTAATGAGTTCGTAGATCTTGTGTGAATCGAAGAACTCTCAAATAAAAATCAGAGGGTATATTGCCATGAAGTATTAATTTATTCTTGAGTAGCATAAGCAACCAGTATAACTACGCCAGTCTTTAAAAAAATCTATTTTTTTGCTGCATATGAACTGTATATGTACTTTGGAGCTATAGGCTATAAAATAGAGAAAATGTATGATTGGCAATTAACGGATGTCCCAAAACATCGCAACTTCCTTCGGGGAGCAATGAGAGCACAAAGATTTATTTTTGAATATTGAACCCAGAAACTATTAGTTTTTTTTGTTTATTTATTTTTTCAGTCAAAAGCACTTTTGAAAATCAATCTTAAAATTCATTAAAGACTGAAAGCGATCTAAGAAAGTAATTGTTTGAAAATACAGGTGTTTGACATATATCATAAATACATTTGCATACTCGACATCACGTTCAGAAAAAAATAAATAAATACAATATGCTTATGATAGACTAGAATTAAGAATACATGGTGCAGATTTTCGTCACAGTAAGTTCTTGAAGTTGGAAAAATCGCAATTAAAAAAAGTGAAAGGTGGCCTTTCCGAAAAGCTGAAGTGTGTATATTATCTCGATTATATAAAATCATAAAGGTACCCCAAAATTATCGTTATCTTTATTAAGATTTATCAAAAAAAAAAATAAAAATTATTTATTAGGAAAGTTCGTCAGAAAGAGAAGTTTTACTTAAGAATAATATTTAATGTTCTTAACAAGTCGGCTGGTCAATCATGGCAAACTGTCCTAGTACCTCTATGTCCTTTAAAGAGAAGATATACTGATAGTGAATAAAAATATATTCATGCAGATATCTCTATGCGCTATTCGATTTTAATTCATTCAGTAGGAAATGCAAGTCAATCAGCGCAATTCCTCTTTGGCGATCTTCAGAGCGCCAATAGCGTAAAACCCATTATTTGTCGCTTTATACATTATATTAGTCATTGGCACCCATTTCGCACATCATGAAATTTCAATAGAAATTTTAAAACGAGATGTCTTATGCATAAGCCTAATCAAATGTTTGTTAAATTTTCTGTAATTTTATTTACAACCAACTATTTCGATGAAACTTTGAGCAAAACTTTTTTTATTTATAGTAAGCGATAAAACATTTTCAACATCGGGCATATTTTTCATTTGTGTCCGATAAAAGCAATCAGCCACAAATATAGTTTTTGTATGAAACCCTTTTCCGTTCACCAAAATATCTTTATTGACCCCGCCCGTTGTTGGGCGTTCTTTAAGGATAAAATATTTATATTATAAAACGCATGTAGGGCATGCTTATTCGCGGAGTTGTTGAATAATAATAATTGAATATAAATATTATTGGAAACTAAATTATTAAAAGGTGTTTAATTTATGTGAAATCTTACAAAAGAAAAACTGTCTCCAAGTTTTTATGTAAAGTTATTTTCTGGATTTGTTTACCATTTTCAAATGAATTTAACAGACTTTAAACATACTTTTAAGATCGTCACCAAATTAACCAATTCAAAACTGATAAGTTAATTTTAATGTAAGCACACAACCAGCAATATTTCTGTTTTCTGAGGAACTTTTCAACCATCTGGTAATTGTTCATACAGATTAAATATATATTTTTATTGCAGTTTGAAAAGCTTAATTAAATTTGAAGCGTTCCCAAAATGACGTAAAATTATATTTGGCAAAAAAGATTGGTTGGTCAAAAAATAAAGAAAAGAAACAAATATATCGGTAGGGCAAAATAATATTCTTTGATTTAAATAGCGAAAAAATCTATGAGATCTGAAAAGTCTATAAGATCGATATGTGTATACCATGAAATCGAATATCTCAGACAAATTTAAAGGTAGTTACCAAAGTCACATTTCAAGAAAACGGCTCTAAGATTGATAAGAAAATTTTTTGGCCGCGACCACCGCGACACCAAAAATCGAGAATACCGATAATGTCCCCAATTTCAGAGGTATAGTTATCAAATTTATAATAATCCCGAACATTGGTAAGTACATTTTTATTCCGCACTCATTCCTTTTATTTATTGTATTTTTTGGTATATATGAATAGCAATTTTTAATTTAACAAATAATATTAATATTTTATTTACTTAACTTAAAAAAAAACTTTTTTTTTACTATTTTGAATTGGGATTGCGGCCTTACGGCCATAACACCGATTTTCAAACATCTAAGTTCTTAGGTTGCTTTTTCCTTTATTAAATATTAATAATGCGCAATAATATGTTGTTGTTTACTTGCATTAAAAACCGGCTTTCCAATCTAATCCATACTTACTATATACAATAATTTTTGTGTTCATAGCAAAACAGTGTTAGCATCGACACACTATACCTATATAATTCTTAATGGAAAAATAGGTCGAAAGTTGAGTTTTTATAAAAGAACCCATTTTTCAAGATATGCCAAACAGCGCATTAGTTATCATCGGCCTTGAAAGTAGGCATCGGTTGCCGCACCGCTTAGTCTCGAATTTGACCTCAAATTAACAAAGTTTTTACAATATGAATTGAAATATACAATAAATAAATATAAATGAATTGAAATTTCGAATGGTTAACCTGAATAAGAAATTGTTAACAAAAAGTTGTGCAATCACCGATACATATTTGGAGATGATTAATTTTTTTTTTTAACATTTATCATGTTTTGCTTTGGTGAAAATGTTAACAGTAGCAGGACTTTGTCACATTATTATTATTTTTTTTTATATTTCATATTAAAGGAAAAAAAGAGTTTGAAAGTGATGTACATATCAATTAAGATCATATTATTCAAAAAGCTGTCTGAATCGACACACTCACACACAGTCCAAATGTATTTTCAGTAACTAATCAAATTACACTAAGGCTTTAGTTTATATATCGTTTTATTTAATTTATTATTCTGATTACTTATATAAAATTAAAAGAGCTTTTAATGTTATTATACAAACAACTGGCGCTCTAAAATTAAAGACTTGTGAAAAGTTGGTTTGGTTTAAAATTATATAATTAAATAGCGTTTATGGTTTTTAACATAAATAAAATTAAAATATATTGATGGGTTGGCATAGCGGGTCGAAAAAGTTGCCGGACGGATTGGTAAACAGGTGTTTGTCGTTATTATTTAATTCCTGGAAACTGAATCGTCTTTCACTAATCATATCGAATTTTATCTCATACAATACTGATTCAATTTCTATTTAATATTCACAAAATGAGCGTATCTTAAAAATCTTAGATATTTTAAGGACAATCAGAGGTGTAATTGTTATCGAACATTCTCAATAATGTTTAAAATAATAAACGTTTGTAACATATTCATAAAAATAGATTAATAAATGTGAAACTGTGAAATTGGATTAGCAAATAAAAAAATCATGGCATTGCCCGGAATGCCAATTATTGAACATCAATTCATAGTCCCATTTTGTGAGTCAGTTCATCAATTGGTATTTACCGATGGGTTTTTTAAGATGTCATGAAATTTTACAAGCCAATAAAATGTTGAGAGTCTAGTCAATGAACATTCAACTATCCAACAAAAGACAATATTTGCCGGATACAATAAAGAGAGGAAACAAATTACACATTTAATTATGGTTTTTAAGCAGACCCTTTGTTTCAACCAGAAACACGAAACTAAGTTTACAATTTCGGCAAAAAAGTCTTTTGTGGAGATAGACTGTAGAATTCCTTCATGTTTTTTGTATTCAAATATTTGTTGACAGTTATATCCGACCTCTGATAACTAGGCAGTGATTACCGACAAGTGAAATTTTCTATGAAGTCGTTGTCGCTTCAACAGTTTTTTTTATGGCGAATTTAATGAAGGTCAATGCTCTTCTGACAGGAACTGTATAGCATATTTTATCTGTTACTTTCATAAATTATTTAATTAAAATAATTTACATATTTGTGTTTAATTAGCTGTAAACTGTAATTAGCAAGCTGTTGTTTTATGGTTACAAATATTTGTATGTGTGTAAATTTCTCAGTGCTGCTCAGTATACAAATGAGAATAAATGCACTTAAGGTGGTACAACTGCAATTGTAATCTGTTTGAAGTGCTTAAAGTGGTTTGAGAAGATGGTCTTATAGAAAAGGTATATTAAATCATTTCTGCTCCAAGCTGTATGCAATCTATTTCTTATAGACTTTTCAAATGGCTTATGGCTTTATCTATGTTTAGTTTTGTTTGCAAAATATGTAAATTCTAAAAAGCATTTTTTTTATATGCATTTATATTATATAATAAATATTATTTAAATAATTGGTAACAATGGCCCTCATTAACCTGCTCAATTTATTAAGTTAAATAAATGTTTACGCAAAGGTTTCATCTTTTAGTTTTTGTAGTTGTGTTTATCACAAGGCTTTAAAAACTGCTTAATTTATATTTCTTATTTAAAAATATGAATATCCATATCCATTGGTGTCTTGTTTGTGGAGTGTTTTCTAGTTTTGGTCTTCTGTGTGTAAATGTTGCAGGACTTGATTTGTGTTTGACAGAAATTGTATTTAAAATACTTGGGCGATTTTTTTTTAAATTTTGATGACTTAAATTCTTGTTTTCTTTCATATTGTTTTTATAATTTTGTATTGTATAAGTTTTAGTCCATTAAGCTTTGATATGTGTTTTCTTTTAATTTATTTTGTCTAATCCAATTCCTGCTGCTAGTGCTTTTAACATAAATTATTCTTGTTTCGGCAGAGGGCACGAAATTCGGGAAAATTACAATAATTCTTTTTAAATAAATATTGATAGTTTTATATTACATGGGAAAAGCTTATTAAAATATATATTTTCTTTGATCTTAGTAAACTATATAAGTTCCTAAATAGGTACCCTGTACCCCGCTTCAATTTACCGCATCATTATGTTTTTTTTTAACATGCATAAAACATCGTACGATCAACAAAATAAATCACTGCAATCTCTAAAAAGTAGTCTGCAGTACTTCTTCATACAATCCGCAAAATCAAAAATATCTGTGTATTTACATGAGCTTTGGCTTTAGGACGGCTAGCGCAATTTTTGCTTTTGTATCTGGTTAGCTATTGTATGAAAAAATTAACTAAAGTAAAGAGTTGGTTGTTGGCTAACGTATGATTATACTCGCTCATGTATCAAATGGACATATTTTAATGTTTCTCAGTGTACATTCAAAATGCATTCACCGTTTAGGCTCTCTTATCTTTTGCTTTTGTCTAAAAAGTCAAACTAAAATATTAGGAGATGCACCAAGTCTATCTTAAATATTAAAAATACTTTGAAAAATACGCTTACAGTTATTGCTTGTATTTACTTATGTGCACATTTATATACTGCTTGTGCTTGCTGCTGTGTAATTTGATAAATATGAATATATGATTTCCTTCTGAATTTCTTAACCGGTCTTCATCAGCGTTATGCCAGCGCATACTTCTTTTGCTTAATATGGCTGGCTAAATCTTTAAATTGTGACTATTACTGCTATTGGTGTCGATATTATCGGTAAAATAAAATAAACTTGATCTGCGTGTGATAAATGGGCATTTCAATCCGTTTTTGTTTTTTGCTTGATTGTGCTTTACAGGTGGAATAGTCACTTTTGCGACCACGGTAATGCCCCTATTTAAATGTGAAGTTTCTAGCCCTTATAGTCTCTGAGATCGGAGCGTTGATAGAGATGGACAGGCTGACACGCATACAGAGAAAGGACGACTTTTGTTGCTGATCAATACGTTATCCGAGAATGCCTTTATTCTTAATATAAGGTCTCAATTTGTATTTTGTCACAAAACTACGGGTTCATACAGACAAAATGGACATAACAATAACAAATTTTCGGGGATGGAAATGCCTTTCCATACATATTTCATACATTTGCATGATTAAATTCTTTTTAATTAGTTTATGGGAGTACATAGTATCAAAAAAATTGCCACAGCAACTCATGCTTTGAAAATAACATAATATTTATTTAAATGATAAAGCCAATTAATAACTAAAGTTTACAATATTCTAAGTATTTTGTTATATACAGCTTTGAGCGACATTTTATGACAATATTTTGACATGGGTGCATTTGAATCAAGTAAACAAACAAAATTAGATTTAAAATTTAAAAATTTTTTTAAATTTAAATATATACACATATCTGTGTGATCGAGATGGGCATATACACACATGCTATATGTGCTTAAATAATGCAACTCCACAAATACGCGGAACAGTTAACATGAACTTATATTTTCGTTCAAAACATAATAAATTGTAATAATATCTCGAACTATGGGCTGAGCTAGTTTTCGATTTAGAAACAACGATAGCAAAAACGACGGCTGTATTCTTACTAAATAAATCTAGCGATATCGCGACTAAAAGAGTTACGAGTATAAAATATATGCTAAATACAATGACGAAGGATAATTTTGATTCGATACAAGTTTAACATAGTGGCTCTATCTCGGGAGTGTTTCAAAACATTTGAAGGATTCGATTATGACAAAAAGGCTGAGGAGTTTCATGCAAATATCTGCTTACTTAGCCGGCAGAATATCAGAAAGAAAATATGTAAAGAAATTTCACTTTCTGATGCTGATCTAACCGGTCGAGAATTTAATAATGAAGATGTAGAAAGGAGAAAAAATGATTGCAACGGGTTTGGTGAAGACCAAAAATGTTTGCAGGTTGCAAACTTTTGATGTGTGAAAATGGTGCATATTGTTAAGGTAGATAAGAAATGCAAATCCTGATCCAATGAATTTGTGATCCACTCCAGGCTAACAGCGCGAGCGGCTCAAAAATATTGCATCTAGACAATCAGCGTTGTTTACTATTACGGACAAAAAGAATTTGCAATGGAAAGGCTCATTAATCCCCGAACTGTTGGCTTACTTAAAACCCAATAATATGCATCCAAAGTTTTTGGACAGTGGTGGTGTGCTGCTGGAGCATTATTAAGGATAGTAGATGGTGCTAACCAAGCAATGGGCCAGAAGTCTTAAGAACATGCTGGAAGCAAACTAGGAGAAAACACCAAAGATGAAATCAATAATAAAAATAATAATAAATAAGAACAATACTAAAAATTGGCACTGATTTACTAGTTGAACGAACGAACTAGTTGAACAAACCTTATGCTCGATTCAAAATCATTAGTGCTCATTCCTGCTGCACAAGCTGAATCAATCTGGCGCTCACCAAAATTTAATAAAAATCGAATAGAAAAAGAATAACTGAAAAAAATAAATACAGTAACAAAAAGATTAAAGAAGAACAGCAAAAAGTTTAATTATTTAACAGGATAGTATGAAAGTTTAACAAGAATACACACAATCTACTGCCAAGATCTGAATCACTATATAGATTTGAAGAAATTGTACTACTGTGCAAAAGACGAAGACGAATTTGAGGCGAATACAAACTAGAATGGCCAGACTTATGGGATTGAGATAGGCGTAGACATCGAATACGCCTATTAATATGTATTTGTTGAAAACATATAAAATGTAATAATATCTCGAACTCCGGACAAAGCAAGTTCTTATGTTAGACAGACTAGAACTTAATTCCATATATGTTTATAATTATATATAAGAAGCATCATAATAAAGTAAAGCGTCATAGTAAGAATTTTGTGCACACATCTTTCCTTAATACGTGTAATTACGGAAAGCATTTTAAAAAATTTTTTTTTACTGATTTATATAATATGATTATAGAATTTATCTCATGGCTCGTATTTTTCTCAGGCAAGGTTCTTAGATGTTTGTTTTGGAACAAACTTTCAGCATAAGTTCTTAAAAAATTGTTTTTAATATAATTATAAATGTATTTAACTATATTTAAAAACTTGCTTAATATTTCTTTATAATTAAGTATTTAAAGCATTTGTTGACCACTTCCAATTAGCAAGTTTTGACTTTGCAAAAATTATGAATTTAATATTAACAACTTAAAAAAGCCCATTGAAGAATATATTCTTTCTTGTTATATTGACTATATGACTTATCACTTGTTTTCTTTTTTTTACAATTTATTGGAATTGTAATTAAGTATATTCGATTTTAAATATATACTTTGTGTTGCCATTTGGTACACTTAAGTGAAATTTCAACGAACTTTAACTTTCATTAACTTTTTATACACTGATACCGAAGTTGAATGTACTGTATATTTGCTTTGGACAGTGTCCTTCTTGTAGTATGTAAGTCTGTCCATCTGTCCGTATTTCAGCTCGAGACGTGACTTTGTGTCGGACAAATTGTTAATATTGTTAATTGGTCTCGCTCACCGGTGGCTGCCAATTTAGTAAAATCTCGAAATTAATTTCAATAAAATTTATAATTTCTCCAATTTTATGCGAGATTCACCAAAATTTGAAAGTGAATTACTGAATATATTATAGGTTAGTCATTGGCCACCTCCGCTCAAATGCATCTTAGCACCTATTGGTATCAGAGTATTAAGCCGTCGGTTTGCTCCGACTGCATCGTCTTTACTTGTCTCTCACGAAATTTATTTGTTTTTTCTATTTCTTAAGGTTACCTTATGATTTTTTTTGTTTTCATTGCTGTGCACCGTGGCGCATTGTTTGAGTGTCGGTTTAGCTAAATTTTAAGAAAATCCCTTATAGTGTACAAAGAAAAATATCAGAAATATAGCATAAGCAGTTGGAAATGTTATTCTAGCAATGACATCGATCGTCTTGGCAACGCGTATTGGATGCGGTGGCTCTTTTTTGCGCATTTGAACGAAGCAGGTCTGGAAATATAAAATGAATTATCGTTTAATTAGTATATGAAACATACTCGGGCTGTTGTCTCACCTCCGTGGCACAGCCATTGTTAACCGAATGGGTGCATGGGCTGCTACTGCCGCCGCATGTGGTACATGCCACAATCTCATTCGGTGCTCCAGCGTCGCGTCGTTTTTCGCCCTGATAGACACCCAACAAAATAAAACATTGTATTAATTGAGGATCAGTAAAAATAAAGATTTGTTAGTTTTAAATACAAGCAACAGACTTCATTTACACACATTCAGTTTGAATTCACAAGGCTCAAAACCAAAATATATTGCTATTTTTGTCAACTATCTTGTTTGTATTTCGTCATAAAATACAACAAGAATATTTATTATTCAATTACGAGAAGTTTAGTACGTATGTAAACAAAATATAAGTCTTTCATTTTTATCAAGAAGTATGCATTGAAATGCAAACCATATTAAAAAGTATATGCATATTTGTACAGTATACTTACAGGCTGTTATTTATCGAGTATACATGTTTTTTTGCGGCATTGAAAAAAGTATTAAAATTCACACATATACTTTGGCTGAATAAGTTGTTTTACTTGAAATAACAATTTAGTTATTTTTATTGTTTGTTGTATTGTGTTTTTTTTTTGTTGTTTTATGTTTAGACAATTTGAGTGCAATATCTTTTGTTATGTCTGACATGACGAATAATGGCATGGGAATCGTTGTTTGCGTATTCACTCAAACTAATATTAGATTATAATACAATTTAATTTGATATTAAAGCTTATATATATATACAAATTAGGCTAAACAAATTGTAAAGTGCTTTTAATTTGTTTGTATACATTATATTGCGACAAAAAACAAGAAGATAGCAGTACTATCTCGGCTTCTTTATTCTTTACTATGCAGTGTTTTACTCAAAGCAACCATAATAGATACACAAACCGTGCTAAATATTTTATGGGTTAATACGATTACTATACAACAAGCAAAGGATTGAACTAGAAGCTTTTAAATTAAGTTAAATAATACTTTTTTGTACATATATATGTGATTCTAATTAAAAAAGACTAAGCTGGATAGTGCCTTTGTGAATAGGGTAGCATCTAAATTGAATTTCATTAAATAATACTTTAATGATTTGATTACATTTTTGGGTTTCTCTGCAAACTAAATTAAAACCACTAAATATATGGGTTATGAGTGATACAAATAAATTTAACAGTGTGCAAGATGTTCTTAACTTCATTAATGTATGCGTGTCTCTGAACAATTTTAAGATTAACATAAATCTGTTAATGCAGTATTACGATAGTTTGATAAATATTTTTAAAATAAAAACAAAGTTTAAAAGTTATAAGAGTTGGATATATATAAATATATATATATATATATAATATATATATATATAAATATGGATATTATATATATAAATATATATATATATATATATATTTATATATATAATATCCATGATTCTGTCCGTCCTTCTGTCCGTATGATTCTCCGCCACCTCTTAATGTAGGAACTTGAAGACTTAGTGTTGAGGAAAGTGGGACACGCTAGAGTTATTAAATTTGAAAGAAATTTATAGAGTGCCAACCTTTGTTAAAGAACGTGCGATTCGATTACCGCTAGCGCTCTCATTGCACCCTTGTAGGATTTCTGTTTTCCACTGGTATTATAATATAAAGCTGTATGATAAGTGCAGCTGAAACGTTCTTACTTGCTTAATTATAACAATATTTATGTATATGTAAATAAATGTATATAACACATATGCATTTATGTAACACAACAAATTTTGAAAATTTGAACCACATTGAATTGATGTACAATAATTTTCATCGGTATTTAATCTCCTTTAAAATCTTGTTTTATTGGCAACACTTGTCACCAAACCTTAAAAAAAAAATTCTAAAATTTACAGTCCAGCTGAACTTATTAGAACTTAAGCTTAAGTCACTTGAAGATCGCTGTCGGAATTCCAAAATAGATCATCAATGCCGAAACCCCCTTATAGTTTATGGGTTGAATGAGAAAACAAGTCTCTCACTCACACTTTAGTATATTTGCCAAAGTATTTTGGTAAACAATGTGAATTTTGATTTTTTGTTTAGGGCGCATCTTTGCTGGGTGCCTTCCCATTCCCGCTATAAAAATTTCAATAACATAAGTGCTTACATATCCATTTAACTACTCTACTTTAGAGCTGTAATATTCATTTGGAAATTTTAATAAATGCTATGATTATAATGACAGGTTGTTCTAGATAAAATAATAATAAATATCACATCGCTCAGCTGTTCATTATTGTGGTTTGGTGCCGACTTAGACATCACGATAGCTTAATTGCGGGAATCAATTTTGATATTGACTCGACATTTTAAGCTGATAAAGAATAATAGTAATATGGTTTATGGAGACGCGGATGTTTCCTTCAATACGTTGGTACACAAAATAACAAACTTAAGAAACTCTATGATTTTTTCAATATACAAAGTCTTTAGCTTTATAGGCCGAAAGAACATCATAGCTGGAATCAGCTTGTCAGCCTGTGCAAGAATACATACATATATATGTACATACTTTACGGGGTCGGAGATATTTCATTGTGTCTCAAATTTCACAATACTTTCTTATATACTTACATTAATCTTTAAACAAGATTAAATGATTTTGTAAATTTTGCTATTTGATGCAGCTTGTGTTCAGTATAAATTATACCCAAAAACTTTTGTTTTATTATATCTGGGGCTATACAACACCAGAAACTATGTAAACCTCATAGTGGTAAGCGACGCCAATGCCTATCAGTATATCTACTTTTGAGAACCTGCTTTAAATACAACTATCTTTATTATAAGGAAATTGAACGCTGCTGCTTTACTATTAAAAATCTTCTATTAAGCAAAAGTTTTCATCGGGTACAATTTTGGAAAGCACTTTTTATTCGACAGATAATATATCGAAATCAAAATCTGAGAATCACATCCTACTCCTTTAAAGCATAAAGAAAAAACACGATGGCTTTGAATATGATCTGATTGAGAAAACCTATCTTACATAGACATATAAAAATATTCACACTCCCGCATGGTGTAGCTCAAAACAGAGTAGACAAAGGATGAACGCCTTTAAATCGAGCAAAACTGTTTCAAAGATGGGGCAATGGGCTAATACACTACGTGGATGACTTATCCATTGTAGTCTAACGGAAATTTACGCTGACCCATTGCGCTTTTATGCAACGTGAAGTTATCAATTTAAAATTTTGTTCAATTCAGATGGCCTTATTGTAAATATGAGCAAATCGGCATTTTTTTTAGTCCTCAAACGGAAAGACTACCCATGTTGAACCTTAAGTGACGGTGCAATATATGTCTGTAGCTTTTGCTTGCAATCTGGCCCCACAACGCAATTTTTGAAACCATTTTACTCTACCAAGTTTTAGCATGCTCCTCTAACAAGGAGTTCGGAAATCTGTATACGAGGACCTATATGCACTACCATACAACCTTAAGCATTTAGTTTCACATTCTGGGAGAATTAAGTACTTAGACAGGTGCACGTCTGGTCACCGGAAATACATCACAGTGAGTGTAACTTATGATGTTCACGAAATAATGGGAATCTATCTACTGCTGTCCGTTATACAACCAAATTGCACTTATATTCCTGTCAACAGTTTATAGTATTACTTTGACAGTATTACTTTTGATTAAAATAATAATTTGCTGTGAAAAGCGTTGTAATATTATTCTTAGAAATGTCTGTACAAAATTCGTATTTCTCTGAATTGTTAAGAAGCTTACGAAGTGAATTTGAATTTTAATTGTTGATAGAAAAAAACGAAACAGGTATTATATTCATCTTTCAACGAATGCTAATTTAAACACAGAGCACACAGCTTGTTTAATGCAATCATCATTTTTTAGAAGCACTATCCATGAAATAAAAAAAGGACTAGAAAAATAAAAAGCTGCTAGATCCGAACGACTCCAAAGGATTAAGTAAATTATTCACACACCTGCATCTCTTGCAAATACACCTGGAAGGGGAATCTGAATAACAGTGCATCTTTAATATACTTCAGATCAACAAAATTAAAATTTCGGCTTTTATTGACGTTGTTAATTTCTTTGATATGACGAAATCGGGAGAAATATTCGATTAAATAAACTTAATATGCATGTGAACTGATATTCCATATTCGATGATTTTAGCTTTTGTAGTCTCTAATATCGTCGTTTATACAGGCGATAGAATTAAAACCAATTTTTAATGGGTTTAGGGTTCAATTTACAGGCCCAAAGTTGAATATTAATATTCTCAGCTTTCGACGAACGCGATCCAACAATAATTTAATTACTTCTGCATTCACACAGATACTTAAAAATAAATGATTGCGCTTGCTGCAATCTGCTTTGTTAAGTATGAAAACAGACTTTTCTAGAGATTTTTAATTTTGAGATATTTTTGAAAAACAGAATGTTTTCGATCAAGTGATTTGCGAGTGGTATTTGAAAACCCATTTTCAAAAGTTGAAGCTTTTGTTCATATATTCCCTAAAAACACAGATATTATTAGAGCTTGTCACAGCAAAACCATAGATCAAGAATTGATCTCATTTTGGACACCTTGATACGTATTTCACAAAGTATTATTTATAAAAAAGAACATAGTACTAGGTGTTATCTAGTGCTATATCCTTTTTTATATTTTTGTACACACAATTTCTCAAAAATCTTCTGTCTATCTACTGAATAAAGGGAAAAAGGAGAAGACACTTTGTCGAGCGAGTGCTCCCGAGCACACCTGTTTAAATCCCTCCCAATTGTTTTCATTGGTATGGTTAGTTAACGGTTGTGCAGGGTCAAAAACAACATCGAAGGGAAATTAACACACTTTGGGTTGTCGACTCGCAACTACTCACAGTTTGCACCGCAGCTTCAGCAGCGGTTGTCTTGATTGTCATTATTGATTTCGCATCTGCTGAGTAGGCACTGCTTGGTGAATTGGACCGCGAAGTTTTCTTGCGTGGTGGTTTTAACGGCAATTCGGACTGAACATAATCTTCGGTCAATTTAATAGATGGCAAGGGTTGCTGCCCCAGATATTTCTCCATCTCATCTCCTTTTTCTCGGTCATTTGTCTCGCTCTCGATGTGCACCACTAGTGCTGGCGTGCTTGTGGCAACAGAGCGACGTAGTAGGTTGGAGCTTTCTTCCTCCTGCACATCTTTTAACTTAACACTTGTGACTGCTACATTCGTCGTCGCAATTTCACCCAGCGCTGGCTCTTCATAGATATGTTCTGTAGTTATTGCGGGCGGCTTAACACATGGCGATGTGGATGTTGATGAACTGCTTCGTATGGCTTCTCGACCGTTCTTACGTTTAATCGAACGTGCACGCAAATTTTGCACAGCTGCACCAATGATGCCACCATGCGCCTCCTGCCACCGCATGCCGCCGCCAAGGAATTCCTCCTCCGTGTGCCTGAGTGTGTCCGACGTGGGTGACGAAACTGCTACACACGGCGTGTTGGCTGTCATGGCGACGGTGCTTGCCTTTTTTTTTGAAGGACGACAAAGCATCGTGAGATTCTCGATCGATAATTTCCTGTATAGGATGTGTGGATGGGACGGTTGGATGGTATATTTTTGGCTTATGCATGTTGTTCTTTGAAAGAAATACATATTAATATTCCGGTTGATGAGTAAGTTTGTCTTTTAAGTCAGGAGTTCGTTGCTCTTTAGTCGATATTACTGTTCATTTTGTTATTTTCATTAAGGTTCTTTCATGCTGTTTTATATTTTGGAGTTGGTGAATAATTAATCTCTACAGTGCGATAGGGATATGATATCAATATAGAAAAAAATGACACTATTTTTTTTACATAAAATGACACATTAATACGCAACGACATCGGACTTGTTAAGGACAAACCATTCGAAATCGTTGAGTGATATAAATTAATTTTGCCATTTATAAAACAAATTAATTGTAGCTTCAAGTCGAAGCTCCAGTTTAGTACTCCTTAATAGGACATTATGCTTAGTAATTGTTGTTAAGACATAATTTTGTAAATAAATAATTGTAGCTTGTTTAATAGTGTTAGTACATTGAGATTCTGACAACCTTTGAACCAAATACAAATTGTTAGTTTTAAATCTGTTTTCTTTTTATATTAGTAAATCACATTTTTTTCAATCATTTTTCTCTTCATAAAAAAATCCAAAACAAACCGCTTTAACATGTGTATTCAAATGTTTTTATATGACTAAATACTTTTAATAGTTTGCCAAATGGAGCACTCTTGCAGCTTTCAGCATATTTAACGTAGCCATTTTATTTGGTTGCTGCGTATAACTTTATTGATCCCTGTTGCAAATCATTTTCTAATTTTTCGGTCAATGTAGAAATTGTGCATATATTTTCTTCCAGAAACCGTTGAATACTAAATTTTCTTTATTTCTGGGATTTTGATTTTTGGCAGAAATGCCCAATTTTAATTTTGGTCCAATCGGGAAAAAAACGTATTCTTAGTTTTATTTAGTGACTTGTCTTTCAAATCTTATCATTTTATATGATGTTGTATTGTCATTTTCCCATATTATGCTATGACGGAAGCGCTTAATGAAAAATAATATAAATATTTTTTTTTTTAATTGGAATGATAATTATCTTTTGGTCTTAATCAACTTTTTGGTTCAAAAATGTCCATCCTTTTTTTGCAGTACGGTTAAGTATTGTTAGAGCTTTTCTTTTTATTTGCAATCAATTTATAGTTAAGTGATATCACTAAGCAGATAATAATTTATTCTTTGTGACAATGTATTGTTACACTGTTAAGCGAAAAGTAAAACTTTCTTTTCGGTATTCTTAATAAATACTAAGCTACAAGTAAAATTTAATTAACATTTTTTTAACAAATACCAAATCGTGCCTTTCTAAAAGATTTTATTTAAAATGACGTACAACTCTGATTTATTGTACAAAATATCTTTGGCAAAAAACATATCAGTAAGTATTATTTGAAGTTATTTTTTATTTTTGGTTTGCACATGATCTTTGACAGCAAAATAAAGGCCGATTTCAAATAATTAGTAAAAGAGTTATAGAGTTCATAGCGAATTGGGAATAAAGTGAAACTGTATTATATGCACGACTAAGAATTTTTGGTGTCACTAACAGCCAATGCGCTTGGGTCGATTACAACACATACATATTTATAAACAATGTAGACAAAGCTGAAACGCAATAAATTGAACTAGATATTAAGTCTACACAATTTTACAGTTATGCACATACGTAAGTACATGAGTATTAGTGTTTCAAGGAAAATTTTAAAGCAATCGTATGTATAATTTGTTGAGTACAAAAACGTGTCTCAAGGCGTCTCAGTTGTCATCAACGAACAAACAGGAAACAAAGGCAATTTATTGACATAAAAATCCACAAAACTAATAACAATTATCATACATCTTATTTAATTATAATTTCAGATTTTACTTAACTACCATATAATAAATATATTCTTATTTTTGGTTTTGTTCGAGTTTTGCTCGGAACATTTTTCCCAATTGTAAGTGATCTTAAAGTGTGTTTTTTTTGTTGTTTTTTCTTTCTTAATTTTATTAACTCAAATTTGTAGTAAATATTGTGATTGCTGTAATATTAAATTAATTTATATTCAAATAATTTGTTATTTATGCACAATTTGGTTGAAGTTATTTGATTGGTTTGTTTTGTGTCTCCTAAAAAGAGTATATTGAACGATTAAATATGGTTAAAATAGGAGTACGATGGAAATAATCGAGGACTTCATGAATAATATTTAACTAAAATGCTTGAAGCGTGCATCTACATAATGTAATTTGAATAACTGTTCTAAATATAAATTTATTATTTGATTAAAAGGCAAATAACAATAAATAATATATGTTAATAGCCCAAATAATAAAAGAAAACGAAAGGTTACAATTTGTAATGCATATAAATTTAAAAGCGAAATTCACATGCCATATGTTTGTTTTTGTTTTTTTTTGCTTTTAAGTTGATTTTTGTAAACTTTGAAAAGCAGGACTATTGAAGAATTTGTGTTCAATTATGTTTATGGTATGTTGTTACTAGTGTTCATTGATTCTTCAAAAATTGAAGGAAAGGTGCATGATTTCTGGTTAATAGCTTACCAAAGGACTTGCAAGAATTACTCCGATCCTGCTTAGTACCGCTGGAAGACGCTGCAAAAATGTACATAAAATAATATTCATACTCAAAACACACTTTAAGTTTGATTATTGCTGTTGTTGATTTTAGTTTTGACTGAATCGATCTTGCTATAAATTTGCATGGCTTAGTTATTATTAAGTTAATTATTTATATTGCGTATCGTTTAGGCTTTGTTTCAAATATAATATAAAATATCACAGAAATTGGGAACAATGTTCGATTTTTCTTTGGCTTATCGAGTATAAAGCAATGCACATCTAATTTTACTACGTTATTAAGTTTTATGTTTAATATTTAAAAATATGTATAATTAAATTAGTATTTTGCATTGCTTTTTTTTTAATTTTAAATAAAATCAAAATTATGTTTAAAAACTTGGCATATGGCGATCTTTAAATCTTGTGCTCAAATTCATGGTTATATCACTTTAAAGATACATTCTTCAGAATATTTTTCTAAATCTTAGTATATATACATACGCCTAGAACATTTTATAATGATCGGACAAAAAGCACAGAAAACATTTAAGAAAATATTTTCCATACCGCGGAAGGGGACAACCACTATACATTTTTGTAAGTATTTGTACATGTAACTTTAACCATATGTTACAATAGACCAGATCTGCGTACAGAGTATTAAATTATTGGAAACTTTTGAGAGAATCGGGCTTGCTTGTAGAGATTATTGTAATTTTGTGACAAAATTATATACATACCACCAAATAACAAAATCTATTAATTTTTAATTATGATGTTGAGCTGAGTTGATTTTGTCATTTACTTCTGGCACATTTCTATGCTAACCGGTGTTGTTACAAATTATCAGCATTTATGTTGCAGACAGTACATAAAACAGACTCGAATCATATGTCTTAAATATGAATACTTTTGTTTGTTGTTTTTTTTTTGCGCACATTTTGCTGAAAATAACCAACACCTGATTGATATAAGATAAAGCTTCCATAAACAGAAGGAGTGGTAACTCTATTTTCCGAAAATGATCAACCACACATTTGGTTTAATTACTTTACCAAATAGCTCTGAATTAAAAGAAATAACAAAAACTCTGTTCAAAAAATGTGAGACTGCTGTCTGCAAGAATATGTCGGATGCCCAAATCAGCTGTTCTTTTATGCTAGACTTCGATTTGAAAGAGAAAATCGCATTCTCTTGTTTTTCCTTAATCCTTAAAAACAATAAATTTGCCACAATTTAAAAGCGACTGTCACTTTTTTGTTTATAAAATCGATGACTTTTCTAGTTATTGTGTCGAAACCATCATTTTGCAGTTATTTCCAAATTGGTATATTCGGTATATTCGAGAAAACAGAAAATTTCAGTGATTTAAAAATCTAGAGTCGCCAAATTTGAAAGCCTTAACAAATCGGAAAACAAATTTTTAGCTTTTCCCACCCTGCTCCAAAAATAGAGATATTCTATATCTGCCGCAATTTAAGAGTTACTAAAGGTATTAAGCTTGGAATGTAGATTACTAAGAATCTTCTCAGAATCTTGGTCAGAAAATTACTTTTTCTATGCTAATCCAGCTCCCATTGGGAAAGCCTATATTTCTCGCAATATTCGAGCTAACGACACAACAATTAAAAAAAAAACACCCACTTATTAAAAAAAGTTGTTATATTTGGAAAAATTACGTTTTAAGTTATGTATTTCTTAGTTTTTTTTTTGTTTACTTAACTTTATCCATCTTACTTTCTTAAAGCACATATATTTTTTATGTGTATATAAATATATTTTATGTCATTACATAACATTAATGAAAATGCTTTGTCTTTTTGTATAGTTAAATAAAGTAATTAAATATAATTTATTATATATATCTAATAAAAATGCAATATAGAGTAAGTATACATACCATATTAATTAACATGTAAATCTTTAAAATATTAAAAAAAAAATTGTCACCATTTCTATAAGCGATTTTTTTAAAGAAAGATTTATTGCTTGGGATAAAACTAAAAACTGGGAAAATCTGTGAATTTAAGAATGCGATATTCTCTCGTTTTTTCTAATTTTGTTCATTTTTAAAAATGCAAGCAAGCAAATCATCAACATCAAAATTAATGCAAAAAGTACATACATATAGTACTGACAATTAATTGTAAACAAGCAACTTGGTTTTGATATTAATAAAATATTATTGAAGGGAGTATAATAATTTGAAAGAGACCTCTCTTCCCCAATCAGTATATATATTCACACCTCTTATTTTTTACATTTTGGTTCTTGAATACATCCTAACCCACTATAAAGCATTTCTTGAGGCACTTATTTAAGTCTAGAGGATGTATGTATATACAAGTTTTACTAATATGATGCAAAATAAGAGCAGGATGAATACAGACAGTGTAAATGATACTCTCAGAAAATTCCTATAAGCCACAGTTGGAAGTAGCTGAGTGATAACCATTCTTAAAGATTACGATGAAAATCGTAAAAATCATATTTCACACACAATTTTAGATTTAAAGCAACTATACTTCGTAAAAGTATTAGTAATATTTGAGCGCACTTCCACCCACAAAAATATCGAAGATCTATGTTTCTCATAACTTTAGAGCTTCAGTTAAAAAATTTGGAAAATATAATGCTAAAAGAAACGCTCACAAAAGTCGAAATCTGAATTCCAGCTGTTTAAGAGCTTTCGTTTCTAAATTTGAAATTTAGATAACTGACGACCCTTTCCAAAGGTTGAGCCCCGATATTAATTTATATATAAACAGTAAAAAAATATGGAGGCCAATTTGACAACAATCTTAACCTCAATTTGTTGCACACAATGCACACATTTTCGAAAAACATTTTCGAAAAACAATTTTCAGTAGTATTCAATTAGTTATAGTTCTAAATATCTATAAAAGCAACCAGAAAATTGGCCAATTGTACAAAAATTTACCCTGGAATTTTTTATATACTTTAAGTAAGTTAAGGGTAAGTTTTCCTTGGTGTTACTATATTATTATACACAAACAAATTTGAAGTAATTTTCATTGCTATTTGAATTTCAGAAAAGATTTTTTCTTAAAAAACGGTTTTTGCAGTTATACTTTTTACAAATATTTTCTTTTTAGAAATATATTTATGAAAAAATATAAAAGAAGCCTTTCTAATTCTAATATTTATTAATATTGTGTGTATGTGTATAATATATTTTTTCATAAATATTTACGCTGTCGTAAAAAAACTTTTTTTAATTGGGGCATATGATAGGCAAATAAGTTGAATTAAATATATAAGGATCACTTATAGTTTGAAAATATCAATACATTGTGAGTATTATTGCAATAATATGATAAGGTATTTATAATTAGTATGTTTAAGTAAGACTTAGCACTAAATTTGACGTAAGACTGTCGATACAAAGATATCAAGAGAAATATTATTTGAATAAAGGAATAGAGGAGATTTAAATAGTTAGAATATGAAAAGCACGAATCACAATACAATGACTGGAGTTTCTTTTTTCTATGACTTTAGCTTAGGTGTTATTTAATGTAGTTTTAGTTTTGAATTAATTGGGGTTGTGAGTGTAATACACAAATTAACAATGAAACATTTTGTTGCGGTTTGGAGGATAGTTTGATTTGAGTGTGTGTCAGGGTTTTGTATGGTTTCTATCGTTATACGGTTATGTAAATTTAAAATGTATTCTTTGTGAAATATATAATATAATAAATCAGCCACATTTGAGAATTCCGAGTGGCCTATTGCGCATTATCTTTATAGTTTTGAGTTCGTACTCTTATTTTGCAAATAAATTTACCTGTGTTACGGGATTTTCACCGGGACGATAAACGACATTGTGTAATGGACGCTTGCGGCCCACATAATTGACACATACGAACTCCAGTAAAGAGGCGTAAATGAAGCACATACAAACGCCGTCCCACACGTTCATCGCCGTCAGATTAGAGACGACTGGCAGGGTGCTGCGAAAACCGTTCGAGGTAGTGAAGAAATTCAACATTGTTGTCACGCCTAATTATTGTTGATTGGTTTTGTTACAAGCAGTTGAGCATAGCATGGTTGGATTTAAGAAAAATAAAAAAATTGGCATTAGTCATCAAAACATTGATATCAAAATACAATCGCGATGCAGACTTTCTGGGGACACGACAGCGTATCTTTAGTTGCAGTTCAGGGAATGTGAATTTTGCATGATATTTGCAACTTACGTATAATTGAATTTGATGTGAAAATGTATATACACAAGGCTTGAAATTTGAGTATTCGAGTCAATATTTTATCAGGGCTCAGGCGAGGGAACTATTTAGTTGTGCAATGTGTGCAAAGCTAATTAGCTTCTACACTATACAGGAAGACATTTTTAATGCACTCCTAAAAAAATACATTAAAAAGCTAATTTTATATTAAACATGTGCAAATGGTTTTTTTTGTGTTATCATATTCAGCGGAAAATATTATTGGTTTCGATCCTAAATTGATAGCCAATCGCCAGTGGTAAACAGCCTAACAGGTTGAGTTTATTTGAATACATGGATTATACAATTTCTACATTTTGTATATAAAAATAAAGAGGATCGCTTCCAGTTGGTGAGAATTACAGGAAAATGAAAACTTCCTATACTATACTGTTCCACGATTTTGAACGAGTGGGGTACATTTTCAAAATCTTATTTCAGGATAAATCATTTTTACAAAATAAGTCTGGTTTTAGAAACCACTGAAATTATCGGTTGGTATTTTCTCCAGAATACTTAAATAAGCTCTAAATAATGAACACAAAGTAAGCAAAACAATGTCAAACCAAAGGCCTCCTCGCACTAGAGACTCTATAATTTTAAAAAAGTAACAGACTCTAGAAGAGATATCTCGACAAGGAAATAACCGTAACCTATCATAAAATGTTAAGATCAACATGCGGAGAAGTGCGCGAGCACTTTTACGATATGTGTGCATGTATACACAAAATACGTGGTATTGCTCCTTTTTAATTTGTTAAATATGAAAATAAAACTTTTATCCGTGATTCTCAACCGATATTGATGATGTTTTTAAATACAATCGATGTCGAGAAAAGCCTATCAAGCCTAAGCCTATTGAAAATTTATATCCCGATCTTTGAAGGAGAACTATCTACTTTTTGGGAGATATGCGGTTTTATCGATCTACATTTTCAGAAAAGCGGTGGGGACCTGGGATCGAGGCCGACCTTTGAAGGACATCGCCAACCACCAGCCAGATTTGGTAACTGTAGACTTGGTAAATCAGAACGTTGCAGTCGGACGTAACCGACTGCGAAATACTTGACTATACGTAATAAAAGCTTTTAGCAGGTAGCAAGGAACAGGGTTGGTGTAGCCAAGAAACACTGTCCAAGTTTGCCTTTCAAATTGCGATAGATATAAGCTAGTAACGTTTCTTCGAAGTTTAACTGTAACTGTAGCTCTGATATTACGGGAAATATGATGTTGGGGAAGGAGTGGGCGTGGCCGAAAAAATTATACGAGAAGGTTCCTAGTAATCTTCCTTCCGAAATATTGGCTTTGGCTTTACACATTTTTTATTAGCTTTTAAAGGCGGCTACCAGTAATATTAATACCAAATTCGACGGCTCTAACTGCGTAACTGCGGAAAATATAGCCATTTTTTAAAATCTTTAATGGTGCGGGCCTGCGGACTGGATGCGTTGGATGTTGGCGTGGCATATGTCGATTTTTGAAGGCCAATAACCTACCAACCAAATTTTGTGACTGTAGCCCCAAAAATGTGGGAGATTTTAACAATTTCCTAGCCCCCTAGTGGGGCAAGTGTCTAATGCGGGCAAACACCAGAATATATTCCAAGTTTTAAAAAAGTTGCGTTCATACAGACGGACAGACAGACAGACAGCATGATAGACATTGCACAAAAGCAATATACGATGTTACTTTCGGTAACAAAGAATAAAAATTTAGCCTTTTCAATTTGCGACTATCGATTTTAACGATAGTCACCCCAATTTTAACACTTTGTCTGACGCGGGTACAGACAACTATAAGTTCTTAGTTTTAATGCGCTTTAAGTGCATCGAAAAAAGTTGCGGACGGACAAACAGCACGATGGACATTGCACAAAACCTTGTATCCTCAGAATCAAAGTATAAGAAAATTCATTAGGTGGTAGACGGCTAGCTCACTCATAGAGGAAGGAGGGTGTGTGAAACACTATAAGAGTATAGTCAACACGATGACACGACGCTTAGATTCGACTTTCGCCTCTGATGAACAGGCCTTACTTTTATTAAAAATTCTTAAACCTATATAAATATGTTTCTAATGCAGCCTCTTGTAAGGCGACCGCTATATATCTCCTGTGCGATCTCTAAAAATAGCGTGACTCTATTCAGGCCAGCCTCGAGTACCTACCCTTGAGAATGCCGCATGAGCCTGCTACCTGCTTAGAGCGTCACATGTTCATACTTTAACAGAGGGGTAGGTAGTGTATGCAGTCAATTTGCAAGCATTTTACAAGCGGAAATACACGCCATAAAGCGATGCGGCAGCAATCGAAACAATACGATCCTACAAGGTTGTCTTAAATGTGATTTTCTCGGTGAAGTCGGGCCAGGCATGTGAAAATCTGGCAAGATTCTTTTGAAGTCAGAAAGAGAGCTCTGACACCAGGATTAATCATTGCTTTCTGCACATTATAGGACTAGACTAAGATCTATAACCATCAAAAGTTAGAGCCACAATATAACCAATAAATCCATTGCACAAAAACTGAACCACTAATAATATTGATTTAGAACAAATGAACTAAACTTGATCTGCGCGTTGTGTACGCGAAGTTATTTTGCATATTGGATCTTTCTAGTTATATAAGTATCTGAGATCGCGCCATTCGTACAGACTGAGTAAAAGACAGATGGCCATGGCTAAATAGACTCTTTTGGCTTTTGATGCCAACCTAGAAAAAATATTCTACGTGTCCGAAATTCTGCTTGTCACAAACATTGGCATAAGTTAACAAAACCTGGTGCTAAAAACTGTATCAAGGCTCACGGGTGGGTCTTCGTTCACGCATTTTATAAGGGTGCTTCTTCTTACACTGTTATGATACGTTGGAATGAAAGTTCCGTTAGTTTTTCTAAGATTTTTACGTAATTGTGTTTTTGAGCCAATTTTGGTGCCAAATTCACTTTCTAACCTTCGAAAAAGGAAATACGGCGTTATTTGGAATTTCTTTGAATGGGATGATAAAAAATACATATTTATTAAATATTTTAAAGGTAAAAGTAGATAAGTTGCACACAAAAATTTGGAATATGAAATGAAAAGACACTTTAACCAGGGGAGATAGCTAAGATCCTTGCTTACAAGGATAAAATAAAATAAAATAAAATTATGCCGAGCGGCATCATTAATTGATGGCATGTGTAAACTAAAAGAAAACAAATAATGCAAAAAAAAAAAACAACATAAAAAATGATAACACAGGCAGATATCTGCGATCTTACGAGATGGGCTGGATAAAATACTAAAATTCAATTTGATTTAAGGTTACAAGTGTGGAAACATTGTGTTCAACAAATCTTATCAGGTGGTGATCGATTGGTTTGGAAGAAAATGTGGTCAAAGCCAACGTTATAGAGCGCACACCATATATGCAGATTAAATGTTGCAAGAGAACACATGTCCTGGACCCAGGAGTAGCATAATGTGGTATTTTCTGATGAAAAAATTTTAATTTCTATGATTTTAATGGTTTAAAATATTACTGAAGTCTTTTTCTTACTCAAAGCTGTAACGGTGATTCACTCATGATCTGGGATGAGATCTGAGCCCTGATTTGAAAATTTTCAGGCCATATGAGCTCGGAGGGTTATATAAACGTATTGGATGAAGTTTTGGTGTACTTTATGGAGCATTAATCAGACACAAATGCCTTATTCCAGCACGATGCTCCAAAACATGTACCAAGAGCCTGTTGTGGATGGTTTCGAGATAAGAATTTTAAGCTTTTAGAGTGGACAGCAAGATGACCCGACCCGAATCTCATAGAGTACATATGGGGCTCCTGTTTCGTCGAGTTTAATTTGGTAATCGACAGTTTGAGACAGCTGAGCAGGCTGTCGTTAAGGACTTGTCCAAAATCCCACTATCTGAGTTCTAAATAGTTGTTGAATCCATGTCAAATCGATTTTTTAAGATATAATGAAATCTGGAAGCTGAGCACTTTATTAATTTGTTATTTTCAAGTAATAACTACATATTGTATTAATTTTATTAGCACTGTCTTTAATCGAATTTCGCACCCTAACCTCGCGTTAAACAACAAAAAATGAATAAAAAATGTTATGTTAATGTTACAAATTTAATTCATTTTTAATTGAACGTATATTTAAATCAGATGACTTTTTTGGAGAAAAAAAAATGTATTAAGTTTTATTTTAAATTTTATACGGAAAAAATCAAGTGCCTTATACAATGAATATCTCTTCGCCTTTGCTCTGAAGAGTCTACCTCGGTCGCTATTTGTTATCGTTCTCATTTTCGCAGTTTTCTCAACACTTCGCAAAATCATTGCATAGGCAGACTTCTAACTTTGTTGAAAATAACTTGGATTGTCAACTTAAAGCTTACAAAAATTGGTATCGCAAAATATTTATGCATTCGACTCCACGGTATAATATAATTAACTAATATATTTAAACGCAATAGTTTTTCTGCAAATATTACGATAACTTCGTTCACAACGTTTCGTAAGTGCGCTTATATCTAAGGCATATTTTAACATTAAAAACAGTTTATGTTGAAAATAAATTTACCACAAAAAATTATTCTTAGTATTAAATCTTATAAACCTATTTAAAGTGTTATGTAAAAACATTAAACAAAAATAATTCTTAGCAAAATTATGTTTTAAATTTAAAAAATAGTAAGTATTAGCACCAAGCAAACAATACATTGTATTTTATTGCTTAGCCGTATTACTAATTAGATTTTCGTCGTTACTTTCATTTCTTTTATGTTGTGATATTTTGTTGCAATATATTTTTTGAAAAACATTGAATTTTTTCCAGGATATGCATAAGGGCTTATGGTACAACAATTGTAGCTCAAGAATTAAATTAAAGCCAAAAGATTGCTAGAATTACAAAAAATATAAGTCCACTGATCGCTGAACATAAATGGGTGTAAAGGAAATATATAAAAAATAACTAGCTGCTAGTTGATGCCGTATTCTTGATGCTAAGTTCGGTCATGTTTAAAAACATAAAACAAACTGTTTAAATATTTATTTAGTTTTGAATAAACAAAGTAATAAATAAAAATGTATAAAACAAAAAAAATGTGTTCACTTATTATACTTTGAACATATTAACAATGAGCATAATCAAGTTGTGTTTATAAAATGCAGAAGGAATCATTTCCAACCCCATAATGTATATTCTTGATCAGAATCAACAACTAAGCAACAACTAATAACTAAGCAATCTAGCTATCCATCTATCCGTCTGCATGAACTCAGAGACTATAAGATATTAAAGATAACCACCAAATTAAAAATATACATTTTATAAGTAGCCTTCTAATTGGTCTGTAATATACCTTAATATTCCTTAACCTTATTACTCCCCCAAAATTCACAAGAGCAATTTTAACGGTAAACTTGTAGGATAGATTAATTGGAAACCTCCTTCAAAGATCGATATTTCTTGGCAACGCTCACCCAGTTCTGTGACACCCGTTTTCAGATGGTATGCCTTGTTGGTATCAGAGTATTTCGCAGTCGGTAACGCCCGACTGGTATGTTCTCTGTTGTTTTTTGTTGATTTCGTAAAATTACATATGATCCACATTTTAGAAATAACTGTTTCAGTCGATATTTGTAAAAAAAAGTTCTTACGGTACGATAAAGGGTCAAAAGTGAAGTTTAGGAAACTAGTGGAATGTAGCATGCAGTGTTAGACTTAGTCTTGTGAATTGTTAGCAAAAGTTGTGCACAAATTTGAGGAAATTTCATTTCACCATATGTTAAGTCGTATAAAATGTCATATTGAGGAAGGCAACAAACTATTAAAGTAAATTAAAATCTAATTTTAATAAAAATGAATATGATGAGGGAACTCTGTTGCTAAAGAAAGTATTTTATATAGAAATTCTTGACTTTTGACTGAACTAATGGTTAATTTTGATTTTCTCTATTTTAGGAAAGTATCAAGAAAAATGTTGAGAAAGAGACATTTATACAAGGTCGAGGCGAACAACATTTCTCCGGAAAATTATGATTTTTAAAAGGTGTCCACTATGATCAATTAAGTTTTAGTGATTTTTTATTGTTTGGTGCTGTCTTTTGTGCATGAACCATTACATTTGGATTGTTTGCTTATGGGTCATGTAAAACCAATGCCAACTAAACCTGTATTTTATGATAATATTGCCAAGAATCTGTGAAAATAGCTCTTAGACCGGCCAGGAACTTACTTGAAGAACGGATTCTAAAATGTCACTATGTGACACAATTTTGTTGATTTTAAATGATGTTTTGTTGTTCTTTGAATTACGCTTTAAGATGTATATGTAGTTTTTAGTTCGTAGTTTGTACTCCGATCCCGTCAAGGACGAAGCCAGACTCTAATTAAGGTGTGCGTGGCTATAAGCCTAGACAAAATAATACTAAAATATAAAAGCCCGCTAACTACTGTACATAATATGAGTTCTTCTACCACCTCTAGTTTATTTGTCGATGATATGTTGTAGTACTTTTAAAACAAGACAAGAAACCACATGAACTATATTGATTTCATAGTATCGGAAAGTTTAAAAACAAACTATAAATGTATCAATTTTGGAAGTTAGGTGAAACTGAAAAGAAAACAGATGAAATAATTGTCATTCAGTTTTATTAAAAATATACGAGCCTTTTGACGGAGACAATGAAAACCGCGATACGATTTTTTTTAATTTGTTTATTTTGTTGCAGACTGAAATATGTTAATTTTGAGTGCAATTTAGTTATCTGACTGAATTCTTTTTACCATACGTCGGCTCACACCCTACCTCATACATTGTACATTGTACATAATTTAGCTTTAATTGCACAGGGATCAGAGCAATATAAAGTCGGTTACATCCGACCAAGAACATTTTTACTTGTTGGAATTTGATTTACGTACCAATCATAACACGGGCTGGCACTGCATTCCATTCCAGCCAAAATGTGATAAATGACGAGGTGACCAATATAATGCCAGGTATGAAAACGGTTGTAAAATAATATGCACGATCACGGGTAAATGTCAACTCGACCTGTAGGCAACTGTAATTACCTTAAAGTACAATGCCAAAATCGTTCAAGTTGGGGCCATTAATTAAAAATCTTAATACGCAACTGCGAACAACAGTTGACGCAGCTGAATTCTTAGACAAAAACACAGACAGAGACAGAAACACATATTTTTACAGGAAAGTAAATGTAACCTAGCCTACTTTAGACTAGCAAATTCTTTTTTTCTCTATGCTGAAATTCAGGATGGTGAAAGAAATTAATATGGAATTTTGATTTGTTCTGAGACTGGTTGCAAAGGAGATTTGGCATACAATATCGAAAACGGAACCCACGCTGCAAATCTTACATGAAGCAATAAACTCAAAAAGGGGTTGTTTCTCACATTTTGGTTGGTTACTGTTAGCGCATTTAAATTAAAGTCTTTAAAATAGAATTCGCCTTTCGCTTTTTTATTTTTATAAAAATATGTCTTCAAATACTGACTACTATATATGGTAGAAATTGGAAAATATAATTTATTACTCAATTGAAATAAAAAAGGACTATAAGTGACGCATGAAAAGGGCAATATATATATTTGGAAGCCAATTGCTACAAAGGCGAATGAAATCAAATCTCAATGGCGTATATAAAAAGTATTTTATTAGTTTGTAGTGAAAAGAGCGAGGATAAATTTGATAAAGTAATGCATTTTTTGTTAATGGTAGTTTTATTTATTAAGTATTTTATTTTTTATGTTGGTGGTATTTTTATTTAGTTTTTGTTACCTATCATTGATCTAGCAGGCACGGCATTCCATTCTAGCCAGAATGTTATAAAGGATGACGTCACCAATATAATGCCAGGTATAAAAACGGTGGTGAAATAGAATGCACGATCTCTTGTAAAGATTAAATCGACCCTAAGACAGCTGTAGTTCCCTATGGATTCGATTTTGTTTATGGGATTTTATTGTTGGTTTTTGTAGAAAGTAGGAGTTGGCCAAGTAGTTGTTGTCGTAACATTTATTGTATATTTTGGTTAGGGGTAGACAAAAATTAGACCATTAGATATGCAGAATTGTATTTGTTGGTAATATGTAAATATATTTATTTATTTAAGTAAGCAAATTACTACGCTCCATATTACAAACTGAAATATTCTTAAGCAAATAAAAAACGGTAGTCTTCATTTATAAGATTCTAAAAAAACTAAATATGTAGCTGCAAATTTGGTTGATAGCCCGAATAGCTAATAAATTACTTATAAGAAATACACGCCTAAATAGAAACATATAAAATCAAATACTTGTACAATATACACGCAAGAGATCAAAGAGTTTGCGTATTAATTGATTGAGAACTTACCTCGCCAACTGTTTTGATCACAGGCCGTGGTTTGATTTTTTATCAAATATGCATTTAGCGTGGTCAAAGATGGACTCTTGCGTAATGTATCTTCGTCATTCTTCCAAACATATTTTATTTGGGCTTCCTCATAGGAAACTTGAAGTAAGCATAGAAGAGGAAGTAAGTAGCATATAAATATATATATATATATATGTATATATATATATAGAAAGAGATAAAAACAGTGAGAAAATAAATAAAATTATCGTTTCCGCTTCACTCAGATGCTCTTCATATGTGAATCATTAATATAATCATAACAGATTTGGAGGTATCCCCGATTTTATAAAGTAATTCTTGATCACCAGCCGAGTCGATATAGCCATGTCCGTCCATTCGATCTTTTATTTTTATATGTGAGAAAAGACCACTTTTTTAATGCAATCTGAATATTGTTATAAATCCTTTGGTTTGCTGAAGGCAGTACGTTGGTGGGAGCTGACCGGATCGGACCACAATATCGCATAGCTACCTTAATAAAATTATGTCGAAAGTATTTCGATCAAGAAAGAACAGTTATTTTAGGCATACAGAAGATTATATACCCATGTAAACCTTGTAGATTCCAATCAGAGGTTAAATCAAATATGCTGTCGTTGTCCAACATTTTTAGCGAAGATCAAAACAGATACCAAAACTGTTATTGCTGCACTTCCTTACCGTCTTGCGAAACTTGAAACTTATACTCATTCTTTCTGCAGGCTGTACATACATATGTACTACATATTTCGCACAATCGACTGAAGAATAAGTTATCTTACTACTACCAAGATATGAAAACCAAGCGCACTAGTTAAGATAGATACATACATATGTATGTATGTATATTGCTCATTTGGCAAATAATTTATCACCATCGGACCAATATATCATAAAAGTTGTATTGTAAAGGAGTTGTTGAAGTTTGATGTTAGTAGATGTGTCCGTAGGGATATGTAATATTTGGTTAATCCTAAAGTAGTTGTTCTTTCTTCGGTTTTGGGTGTGAATGGGATAGTCTGTACCTGTTACAATCATAAAGAACACAAGTAAAAATGCTGTAGTCGAGAGATCGATAGACTACGATATACCCTGAACCCAGCTGTTAGGTATATTGAAGTGTTATTGGTAAATTTCCCTTTAAAAAGCAGGACTAAGAAGGACTACTCATTTCTTATGGCAGGTATAGGCACTGAAGAGAAAAAAAACTACAACACAAACCCGAACTGAAATAACCGGCATGCGAAAAACGTGACCGTACATAATACATACATACATGTATGTACATATGTACAGGCAGGCATATGCATATGCAGCTAATGGGCGTTGTAGAATACACACACAAAGACATATTGACGCTAGAGTCGATTACCATGCCTTCTCTTTCTCACACATGCGCTAGCCAATTTGTGTATACAGAAAATGCTTGCGTCTGCTGATAGAAGTATGAAAATAGATTTGGGCCTACCACATTGGTGTTTATTACCCAATCGTGATCAAAGGCTGCATTTTAAACTGTGGCTTTAATAGCTATCGGAAATGAAAATGTATCGATATTATTGAGGCAGAGGTTGTTATCTGCGCGCAATATACGAGAACTTATATTTCAAATCTTAAGTCTTTAAATCTAATAGTCTCTGAGATCCGTGTGTTCATACAGCCAGACAGACGGACATGGCTATATCGACTCGGATGCTGATTCTAATCAACCATTTTCAACGGATTAAGGGTATAATTAGAGCACTTCCATTTGCACCTTTACCTGCTTGTATATATACATTAAATATACAAAGAATTTGAAAAAAATAAATATTTTTCCAGTAAAAGTCGAACTTGTGCTTTTATTGATTTAATATATTTTACAGCCGGGTACAGAGTATTCTTTAAACAGGTATTGTTTCTTGGTAATTAAGGTATTGTAAAAAATTAATCAAATAAAATGCATGTGTGCAAGAAGCAAATTGTCTTAATTTCCCTTTACAACTTAATGCTGTCAAGTTAGACTAAAGTAAAAATTAAACAGATTATAAGTAAATAGACTTTTGACATTTTGACTTGAGCAATTTTAAAAAGATAAGATCTATTGTGTACTTACTACTTTCCATTGAGAACGAGCACTTTGGATCATCAAATGGAAATATGTGAAGACTTCCCTGGCACGACAGTATCAAGTGACGCCTACAATATAATATAAGAGAAATATAATAATTAAGAAAAGGAATCTGTATGTATTGGTCGCGTTTATGAGATTTATTAATTCTTATCAAAGCAGCTTGTTCACAAAATTGTCGCTTTTGCAGTGAAGCAATTCTTATTGCGGAGCTTCGAATGCGTTTATTACCGATTATGCTCTAATACATTATTTCACCTATATTCCAATACCGACCAGCAAGGCTGTTCTGTATTATAATCTGCGACTATAAGACCTCACCAGCGATCAGTAATGACCAGTCTCATTGCTGACCTACAAAGTTAGCAGCACAATCTTCACGACAGAAAGATGTTTTATTGCTATTTATGTGTGATTTCATGAAAATAAAAGTGTGAGCTATATATGTATGTATATCGAGCGCCATCATGTTTACCACAGCGCCCATCATTAAGTCTACTATAACCCAGGAATATCCGGCCACCAGCCGACACTGTGTCGCTTCACCAAAAACAAGGTGCATCCGTTTTCTTGATGGAGTTTTCGGGGATGGCTCACTTGGAGGCTCATTGGATTCATGTATGCAGTCTCGTTTTTTAAGAATTGACTTTGCCGCTTAAAGTTCTTAAGCGGAGCACGAGCGAGAGCTTCTGGCCGCTTACCGCTTCAGTAAATCATCCGACTTAAGAAGCTGCGCTACAGCTCCAACTCGCGAAACTTTTGTTCCTGATTATTTGGTCATTTTTTAATGAAATTATTATAAAAATTACAAAAATTGTAGAAAGATAAAAATCCTCGCGAAAACATACATACCAGTTACATACACACAACTATAATGCATAATTATAAATTATTTACTATTTTCCCCGCAAGCTGATCCAATTTGACACAAGTGTCGTAACCTATATTTTTGTCTGCAGCTCTATATAAAAATGTTATATATGAGCTATATCAACTTGGCGATCGCTTTTAATTCATTGCATTATTAAAACTTTTTGTAATTTAAAATTGAACAATGCTTAAAAAAGAAAATGAAGCAAGAAAACCATTCCAAGAAATAATTAATAATATTTAAATAATTTTTAAAAGAACTTAACTTTACTCGTGCAATACAATACAATATTGTCTGCTTAGTGATATCACATACAAAAAGAACACTCCTATACAAAACTCCAAGAAGAACACTGTTTTACTAGCCAGCAATATGCGAACATGTTCGGGAGTTGGAATATCCTTTTTTGTTACTTTTTTAATAACCCATAAGGAATGCCTTTACATATAAAAAAAGAGTAAATGATTATAAATAAATATATAAAAATAAATAAAAAAGATAAAGGAAGTTTTTATTTTCTACATTTCTTATTGGATAAAATGAACTAACTTGAAGTGAATTTTGTTTTGGGACTCTCCAAACAAGGCGGCACTGGAAGGTTAACTGGTTGGTTGGGTGGATATATAGCGCATTCACAGATCTAATACCAACGAAGCTGTCAAATCGATTATCTGTCAATAAGCCCCCAAGTGAAAATTAATCTCCGGAAATTTGAAGATTATAGCCACCCAATTTGGAGAGTAGTTTGGTGCCTTTAAATATAGGTATGAGCTAAGTATAACAAAAATCTCTTGCTTAAAAGTATTAGTCGTAAGCTGAGATTGTAGAATACTTCGAGATTGGAACTTGTGAATAGAATTGAATAAACAAAGAGTTTTAATTTTTAACACGAGTTGAGATGCTAAAAGAAAGTAATAACCAATAAACCCGTTGCAACGCGAGATTCCCATAAAAATTCGTGCCTCCCTTTAGGATTGGCATCTACTTATCAATATATTGCACCGGTATAAAACTATTTTGTAGTCGACAACATCCAATTGAAATGTTTCCATTGGTTTAGATTAATTGGTTGGAATATCTGTGGCAGGGTTGCTAATTTGGTTGTGCATTTTAGGACACACATACAGCACTCCGCATAAGCAGTTCGAAATCCACATATGTTTTTTTGTTGTCAAGATTGTGATTTTGTTGAAAATGTTCGTAGCTGTGTATTCAGAGGCGCTTGCATGTGCTTGCCATAAGTTTCAAATACTCTCGAAACTTTCTTATAAAGCTCTTAAGCCTTCCCAAAAATGCTATTATAATTCCTTTATAATGTTATTATGTAATAACGCCTTTGTAACTCACTCATAAATCACTTATAACTCTGTCACAATGCTATTAGAACACGCATTAATACTGTTAGAAGTCTTTGAAAGCTTAGAAAGCTCTCTAATATAGCTCTTAAAACTCTAATTTATTTTGCTTTATGCTCTTATAACTCTCCTTTCAATTTTGAGTAGCTTATTTAATGGCACATAGACGCTTTGCAATGTCGTAGTTTTTCTTGAAAAAATCTTTTATTTTATGTTGTCTACTGGATTATTATATTAATTAAAATATATATATCGTCAAAATACACGTATTTACATATATAAATGCTTGTTGTATTTTTTTCGAGACCGTGTTAAAGCGAGTGTTTAATCTTACAATGGTAAGAAAGTTGAAGAGGACCCTTTGTCTCGAGAAGAAGTGTAATGTAATGTAAAGTAGTAACTACATCATCCTCAAGTATAATAAATGTTAATTTTATAAGTTTCATGGATCGCAGAGTGTAAAATAAGAAACAAATAGGATGATTATATATATAAACGTGTATGTATAAACGTATATTAATATTTTAAAATATTATTTATATACATTTTATATAATATATGAATTGAAATAAATAAATAAAAAATTAAGCATGTCAACCGAACAGGAACAGACAGGAGTCACAAGGAGCATCTTTAGTGGAGGCGACGTCATCAACGGCACTGAATGAGGAGTTTTCGATACTAAACTGGTTTAGGTTGGTGGCAAGTGACGTGAACTCCCACATATCGGTAAGAGTGCCTTTCTCTTAATCGCGATCTAGTGCAGATGAAATAGCTGCTGATTGTTACTTATCATCGTAATTTTGCTTATAAGGACTATAAGCTGTATATATCCATGGATGCGCGAACGCTGGAAAATGACATTCCAGCCAGCCAATGTTCAAACTTATCAAGACGTCTAATAAGAAAATTAATGAGGAAAACAATACAAGTGTTATGTGTGGTAAAGCATGCCATTTCAATGAGGATCCCGATTGCACATTCATGAGCCCTTATTAAATAAAATTAAGCAAATTCACCTTAGGCTCGAGCCTATGGCAGCATCCGCCCCCAGACCGAGGCAAAGGTAAGGGTAAGTGTACGACAAAGAATGGTCTCGTTTTCTGCCACCGATGTTGATTTGACGGACATTATTCCCCGATCACTCTGCGATTTATATACCTACAATTTGATTAAGCCCAAGGAAACCAATCAAACGTTGCAGCATTTCAATACGGGAGAGAATGTTTAATCTTGCAATGATATGATAGTGTAAGAGAACTCTTATTGAGAATATATGCGACGACGTTAGATAACCCGTATGCGGCCCCATTTGTGACCATATTAAGTCAAGTTCTCCGAAGAAAATATTGTTTTAGAACATTAAGTCAAGACGGATTTGCAGCAGCAAAAGTGTGCCAGGTATGATAAGCATAACGTAGATAATTTAAGATACTAGCGTTCACAATTAGACATACTGTAAATAATGCAAAAGCTACTTAAACACAAATCATGACCAAATAAAATTTTATATACCCTTTGTCCAACTTAATAAGATTACACTTCAATCACAAGCAGCAGCTGAATCTGCTGCTGAACTTGATATGCGCGTAGTATACAGAGGACCTTTTCTTGAATTAGACGGACACGCAGGTGGAAATGGTTAGATGAACTCGGACGTTGGTTCTGATAAAAAAAATATATATATTTTATCAAGACGCAGATGCTTCTTTCCTTCGGTATAACTTCATTATAACTTTTCTCAACTAATTTTTTCTTTAAACTAATTTCAATGGATTCAGGGCATAATGGGCGTGCTTCCTGCAGTGTAATTTGGTAATTTGAACACACCAGATTCATATGTCTTTCTCGTTTTTCTCACCTTTATAGCCTTTTAAAAAATTTGTGTTGAGTACAGGGTATAATAAAATGAATCGAGATATTTCCTTTCCTGTGCGCAGGTATTTTATCTTAAAAATATGGAACGATTCCGGGCAGAAGGGGCTTTGACAAATGATTTTTACGGGATACTCTAATTCAATATATTTTTCCATGGTCAGATGCAACGTTTGACCTAGTGACGAAAGATAGGTCACCAAACACCGAAGACGCATAAAAAAGACAGTCCGTAAGCAGGTGTCCGAGCCGTCACTTTATTTTCGCTTGTAGCCTTGCACATCGCAAGACTTCCAGTCCCAGTTAATGAATTTTCTTGTAGAAGCTGTTGCGTCAAAAGAAGCAGGAGACTGTTTCTCATATATTTGGCTGTTCTCTGAAATCTGCTGAACTTAGATGATCTTCCCTTAAAACGGAGGATATTAACGAAATGGCCCTATTAAGTCTAGGACCAAATCGACACAAAGCTTTTCTCGGCTATCGGTCCATATAAATTCATTTTATTGGAATCTGAATTATGTTTGATTATCGTGATTATATTATTTATATTTAAATTTAATATTAGTTATATTTAAATTTACTGCTTTAACATAAACAAGTGTAGCAAGCTATAAGAAAGGCAACTTTTGGTTAATTAAGTTTTCACTAGAAAGTAGCTAAGTACTAGAAATTCACTCAGGAAAAAACAGATGGCAAATTTCCGCAGGAAAATAGAAAAAAACATTTTTACATATAGGATAAGTAAAGCTGATTAACAGACCAGTTAAAATGATTATGCTGCTAGAGTACAAAATGGACAGTAAATATATGCAATGTATAATTAATGTATAATCAAATTAGTGAAAAACACACCTCATTGCGTACGTAATGGTCCCGTTGCGAAATATTCTTAGAGCGAAATGCATTGGTATGATGGGATCCTTGAAATCGCCATGCATAATGAAGTAAGTGTCGGGCGTCCAGATACTGTCATGATGATGCAAAGCGTTTAGGAAATCATAGTGGGACTTATTGCCATATTGAAGGCGAGGATCGTTCCATTGCTGATTCAATAGAAATTCAACTTCATATTTCTGCAATAAAATTATACTTTAATAATGAATAATATTAGTTCTCGTAAACTTCTTACCAAGCTGCTCTCATCGGGTGATGCTAAGCTCAAAAGCAACACATTAACATTAACCGTCAGTGTTCCTATAAATCGATTTATAGTTTCAATATAGGTAGTATTTTAACTATATAATGTCTCGGCTTATACCAAAGATAATATATGAAACTCATAGTTCAATAGGCATATTATAGAAAAGAACTCAAAAATAATTAAAATAGTGCCAATATAAAAAAAATGTGTAAGATAATCAGAGAAAGTATATACTAGTGCTTGTGATTTGTTTAGGACATTTCACCAACCGCGATTATGTGGTCTCCTGGCATTTTGATTTGAGGCCATGTCAGGCGATTGTAAGCCACAGCAAAAGTCTTCATCTGTAAAATTTACAAACAGGCTAAAAATAATTACGCACTCAAAATCTTTTTTTTTCTAGTGTGATCAAGTGAATAAAAATCTTATCAAGATTTTGAATAGTTAGCGAAACTAGATAAGAAGGAGAGGTACAGTCGCAACTCATTGTATGTGCTGTGAATTATAGTCAGTTTACTCTGACGAATCTTGCTTACTCTGACGTAGAAATTTAGATGCTTTAATTCCGAAGGTAGAAGTTATTGAAGAAGAGAAGTGTGCGCCAGAATTGATATGTTTAAATCAGTAAAATAAACGTGGAGGGTAGATAGGCTTATTCAAAGACTGAAAAATCGGGAATGTCCATATATTCTACAGGTCTTAAGCTAGTCACAAAGTTTGTAGGTAGAACTATAGTTTATAGGTTTAGCTACAGGTTATAATACCACGCTTGCTGATCATTTCCATTACGGCTACTGCATAGCGCTTAATGCAATCAATTGTAGCTATATATCAGCTATTTTGAAACGGCTGCACTTATTATTTATTTTTTTTTTTTTCTTAGTCGTGACTTGCATCTCTTACTCACTAGTTTTTTATTATTGCAAGCAAATGGGCCAAAGTGCGGCCCGTCGGCCTGTCGACTTTACAAAAACCTAAAACCAAAACAACTACAACATTTGATATTATTACTAATAAACAGCCGTTTATGAATTTCTTAAATCAGAATCAAATTCCCGTTCTTATAGTAACTTTTCGGGTTGTCCAATTAATAGATTTATTGCAGGCTATTTGAGCTATTTATGTACAGGATTAATTAATTATTTATAATTAGAGTAATAACAGCCAAAGCTTGCTACAATGCATGGTCTTTATTGGTGTTGTGTATTGTTATATATGGTGAGATCATTTAAAGAAAAGCTGTTATTTTCCTTACCATTAACAGGTGGCAGTAATCGTTTATCATAGCGCTTCTTCTCAAGTAATAAATCTAAAATCTCCTTATCTGAACTGGATTCGTCGAATCTGTGTGTAAAGAGTTTTGATCAAAATTGTACTGTTATTATTAGCAGTTAAGGCAGATCTAATTTATATCTGTGTTAAAATTGAAGAACAATTTGTTGGGTTTCACAATAAGCTTTAGATTAAAGAACTGAAAAGCAAGCAAAATTTTAAGAACTCATTTTGGAAAGTTTATTCGGGAATAACTATAAAGGTTTTGCACTGTGCCCTTTTATCTGGAGAGCATTCTAAAATTGATAATAACTTTTTATAAATGTATAAAGCAGTCAATATGTGCCACTTATAACACAATTATGAATCATTATCATGGTTGTTGATTCACTATACCCAATGAAAATAGGTAAAAGTATAACAAAATTGAGCAAACCGGCAGAAGGAATAAAAATCTACATAACGAGTATATATTCTTGATCACAGAAGCTGTTTCCTTAAGTTTGTATACAACTCTGTGGCAGATATACATTTTCCAATTCTGGTTGCTAGTAATCTACCTTCGAAATTTGTTGACCATAGCTCAAAATTGTGGAAGATGTATAGAATGTAGAACGATATATATGTATATATATATATGTAAGGGATTGGACAAATTTCAGCCAGTCTACTGTTGGATAATCTTACTTAACATTCACTTATGCATTAACGTTTCAGTGGGAATCATTTGGCAAGTCGATATTTTGCTCTCATTTTAAAAACTGCTTAAAAAACTGCCCGAGGGCGGAACTGATAAGTTATTTGCATTGGGTCAGATTTTCCGGTGAAAAAAACAAATTTTGTGGCCACACCTAGGTGTGAAATATATAATAAACTTTAAACCCAGAATATGCAACAATATATGTATTTACCAATTGCGGAGTCTCTTGCTTTAAAACAAATAGACGGACCGGATAACTGACTGACAGCCAGAAAGACATACGACTAAACCAATATAATCATTTCCCTTTGAAAAATAAAACTAAATTAAAACCAACACAAAAATCGTTAGATATGCTTTGTTTACGTTTTGGTGTGGGTGCAAAAACTTACTTCGACCAATCGATACCGTGACTGTAAAAATTTTAAAAGAATATAAATTTCGACGAAATTGGTTACATACGTAAAAAAAATTTAGGTACATTTACAGATTTAATACACACAATACAATGAGTGGTAGTAGAACCTATACGAATTGTACTTACATGGGATGTTTGTCTAGGGCAGCCGTCTCCGACTGCGTGGCAGCGGCAGTGGATGTAGTGGTCAGATAGCATAACATCAGGATTATACTAGAGGCAGCATAGAAGCTGAAAGACTGACTATGCGCCTTATAATGCTGAGCCAAATACTGACATGCGATAGCTAAGGTGGCGGTCAGACTGGATAAAATAGCTGCTGACATTGTGGCGGGTACAAAAGTACTGGTAACATTGTGCCGACGCCAGTGCAGATCTTCAAATGGCTTATCCTCATCTTTATCCTCCTCCAGTTTCCGCTGCTCTTCGGATGGTTCGTCTAGTGGCGTCGCTAGGGCATCTCGCGCTTCCAACAGCATTTTGTGTAGTCGTAGACAGGATATGCCAGCCAGAGACGTCCATGTAGCAATGTAGTGGTTTCTGCTGCTGAATCTGGTAGTGTGAAACTGACATAAGTGCTGGCGACGGCGCTGCTGCTCATCTTTGTTAATCTTTAGGTTGCGGCTATTGCAATTCCAGCAATTTATATGCAGAGCGTTTGGCTTCGTCGATGGCCAAATATTGTGAGTCGCCAAGGCATCTTTGTTGTCATACACTTCTTGACTTAACTGTTGTTGCTGTGGTACCACAAAAAGCACTTGGGTTGTCGCTTTTATATTTTTGCGGGTTTCTGTTGCTGTTTGAGGTTTACGATTTTGTTGGTAGTTATCCTCGATTTTTATTTCCTCTACCCTGTTGTCTATTACTGTTGTTGATGTTGTGATGAGAGAGCACTGATTTTGCGTTTGTTGTTTTATGCACTGATTGGGCTGCTCTCTGGATGCTTCAAAGACGCAGCCCATGTTACGACTACTGCAAGTAAAGTGAAATGTATGCCACAAATATATGTATACATATGTTTGCAAAAGGAATTAAGCAAAAACTGAAAAATATTTTACCGATGTAACTTAATGTCTAATTTCACTATAGCAAATGTACATATCCACAAAATAGTATGTTTGGTATATTTTTATGAGAAATAAGTTAGAATGCTCTAGTCAAGACAGCCCGACAAATATATACCCTGAGCCCACCTTTTAAATACATGTAGGTTAGCTGATAGTAATTTGTTCAATGGGCATGTTGATATTAATTCGTTTAATATGAAAATACGTTGGGAAAGGTATCGATAAAATGAAATGAACTTGACCTGTTCATACAGACGGACAGAAAATGATAGCTAAGTCGACGTGTCTTAATACATATGAATAGGTGAATATAATAAGATTGACTGGATTTCAATATTAAAATTGGCAAGAATAAAGGACCAATGGTATACCGGAAATAACGCGAACCGATTTCGAAGTATTTGACCTGAGTAATACCACTAAGCATACAATACATAGAGGCGTCAAATCGAAAAAAGTGCATCAGGATTTTTCTGAACCTCTGGGCCCAGGCGACCCAGGCTTCGCCGCGTCAAAAATTTTGTCAGGGGTCAGTGTGTCGAGCAGTGAGCGCAGGTCAGAATTTCACTTGACTTCGCTGTGACAACATCGCAGGTAAATGTCATTTGTAACAGATAATTCTCATAGCGTTCAGAGTGTAGAAGAGAAGAGTTTGACTTGGTTATAGAATATATAGACAAGTCAATACTATAACTACACCTCTTAAATCTTTTAAAATATTTAGAATTATCACACATAATTATTACATTAGGATAAATAATCTGATGCAACTTTATGAAATGTAAAATTGAAAAAGAAATGTAAGTTTTTTATACTTTTACGATATGTAACTGGGGCAGTGGCTCCCCTTGCATCGAAACTATTTCATGACAAAACAACAATAACATTGCAGAGAGCAACTTTATTGCTAAAAATGACTCAAGACAGGAAATCGATAATATAAATAATTTAAAACATAAAAAAACTCATCTTTCAGAATCTTAAACTTAGAGTCTGTTGGCTAGATTACATGTACAGATCGATATATAAAATTCTCAGCCACATGAGTATTTTTCCTTCCATTAGAATCCGAATATTAAGCGCGACTGCAACGATCTCACTTGTTTTAATTTTAAATAAGCGGTAATATATATCAGCTGGTATTAATCAAAAGGAAAAAATTAAGCTTTTCACTTTTCGCGCTCACTCGGCAGCAGTTTAAAGTCAAAGGTTAATTAAATATCGCGACAGCGAAACTAAGTCCATAAAATACAAGTGCAAGTGTATTTAAATTACATGCAGAATAAACAGTAAACTGCACTTTCGGTAATAGGAAAACTAGCCAGACATGTTAAGCTGTTTAAGTTTAAGCCACCTGAGCTTAAAGTGCCACAGACAACGAAGACTTGTTGAAAAATAACAGTAATCAAAACCAATTTGGTTTAATTGAAGCACCTGTCATTTGAATACTTAAAACTGTTAACGACTTTTCATGTTTAACACATTCACTTCAAATGGTAATGAAAATTATAATAGTAAAATCAAAAACAAGTGAAACATTTATTTAGCTTTGTATATATATCAGCACAGCTTTATGAAAAATGTTTTCCTATATTAATTCCCAATTCTCCAGTAGAAAAAGCAAATTAGCTAAGAATGATCTAGTCGATGGAACTCATGAATACGTAGTATGATAGTTTGCACTATAAACATGGACTAGGTCACTTTAAATGTAGAAATCCCTTAAAGTAAGTCATCGCCATCGTTACCTTTGCTGTAGATAAGATAATGGTGGGCATATGTTACTTACAGTTTATATATTTAACGCCAATACTGCTTAATATTGAAATTAAAAAACTTATGGTAAAAAAACTTTTACACGCTGACACCAGTGTTAAAGTGTTAAAACTATCTTTTGATAGGATGCACGAAATGCGGATTTGTACAAAAAGATGGTGAACTCGCATAAAGAGTGGGATAAAATTCCTCGAGCACAACTTAATGTGAAGCCGGTGGACCGAGATAGGTACTGCGAAAAGGTTATCTGGAAATGGGATACTTCTTTATAGGTTATATGCGTCTGAAATAACAAGTAAACGGCAGGCCTTTATCGCCGCATGTAAAGATCTAAATCTTATCCCTTTTCCCATTTTCAGCAACGAAGATGGCATAGCGATTAGCTTGGAGTGCAAAAATAGCTCTATTAGGCGAGGAGCAGCTTACATGGGTCATGATGTGACTCGAAAACCTATCAGCTTCAGCCGATATCTGCGATAAGAGCAGATGACCGAGTTTCCTTATTAAAAATTACAAGGTGGTGCTTGATCTCATGTTAGTTACAAAACAGAATCGGGTCTGGGCGAGTATTAAAAAAACATTTCTTCAAAAACAGGCCCAGTTAAGTGAATGAACACGCATAGAATTAACTGGAATAAATTCATTGAACACATGATATTTATTCTACCAGAATCCCCCGTACGATGATATGAGTAACGAGAGAGCTCGACTACGATATTCTCTAAGCCCAGCTGATAATTTATTACAGTTTTATTGGCAAATTTCCCTTTAAAAAGTTTTTCCCACTCAAATGTAAGCTGGACTGCAAGTGCTCTCATTTCTTATAGCAGGCACAGACAGTGATGAAAAAATCTAAGGCAGCAAACTAATTTTTTAACAAGCCCTTTCTGTTGATCAATAATATTTCAATATATATTATATATCAATTCGTATTACTCAAGAGCTTGGGAAAATTAAAATAAAAAAACAAGAACTCTGCTTAATAAAGCAAAAAGCTTGGATTTCACATATACATACAAAACTACAATGTTATCACAAGGTGCAAGGTACAATAAGGTGCTGCGCTCAGTCTCGTGGCACTCTTTTTGCGCTAATATCGCAAGCCCTGCAGAGGCATCGTTCCTGGAAGAAAACAAATTTTCAAGACATCCTCGACTCTAGGCTATTTAAAGGAGCCTAATCAAACAAACGTTCAGCGATGCGTCTCTCAGACTTCTACTAAGTGCACACTTACCAGACTGATCGGGACCGGCATGAGAGGTGTCCCCACTTCTGCATTTCTGCAACCAAGCCATAAGCTGCCTTCAGTGGCAACCTAGCTAAACACTAAAATATTCTTCAGAAAAGACTTCACATACCACCTTAAAGTATTTTAGACTCGTAAGTTCTTCGTCTTTTTTAAGGACAATATAATGGCTCCTTGGTCTCCTGCAGCACAATTATTCCTTTCGACTACCAATAACATTCAAATCTAAATACCAACAGGCTAATCGATTGATTATCACCAGGCACGTCAATTGAGGCACGTCCTCTCGGCACTTCTATGGAACGTGGGCGAAATTAATGTACTGGACTTTATAAGGAGATGGCGCTCATGTCATTGCGGAAGACATTGCCATAACTTTCTCAAGCATATCGATGCAAACTCTATTCGTTCACATAGCATTAAAATTGTGTGATATATTTGGGCTCATTAAATTCGAACATCAGGTATATCGGTTTTGGGAGGCGGAGTGGGCGTGCCCATCCAAAATTATTTCATCGATTTTTGAAGGGAGTTACCGGTAGCATTAAAAATATCTTTCTTTCTAGCTTTCAATTGTGGAAGTTATGCTCGTTTCAGAATTTTTGGGGCTGACTTCCTAAGGCGACAGGTGTGTGCGTGTTCTAAAAATGAATATGCCGATATTTGAAGAAAGTTACCAGCAAGCGATGTTCCGAGTTTGGTGACTCTATATTTAAAATTGTGGGAGGTTATCGATTTACACTCGCCCATGACGATTAAGGAAGCAGGTGTGGGTGTGACCATACTTTTTTTTTATCGTTTCTTAATGGCAGTTATCGGCAATTTACTTTCGAAATTTTATGGCTGATTTACGAATAAGTAATAATCATTAATTTTGTCAATTTGTTCAGACTCTGCGGCCTGTGCTCTGTCAGACAAGGTGTAGAAATTGTAAGTGGGTTGCGAAGAAGTTACGAAACCGATAATATCGAGAATTACAAATCGGTAAAATCGCATTTCTCCCACAATTTTAAATTAAGATTGTAAAAAGCTGTTAACGTCTTTCAAATATCCGCATTTAAAAGTTCTTGCCATCACCTCCGTTCCAACTACTCCGTCCCAAAAAAAAATTAATTGAATATATCTTCCATGGTTTTTGAGCTATATTCACCCCCCACCAAAAAAAATAAATATATATTCCTTCCAAACTTTCAACATAGATTACCAGAAACTCATCTTAAGCGACATATTAACATTTATTAGAAAAGACGTTCCTCGCTTCCAAAAAAAAAACTCGAAAATCTGAATTTATACAATTTTATAGCCATAGCTACCAAATACCAAAAACAACAGTTGCTATTAGATATATATTTGTTTGATGCATTAATTGTCAAAAGTAGATGGGCAAGCGTTTTCTCATAGACGAGCTAGTCAGCATTGGTTCCAGGTTCGAAAAAATTTGTTCACTTATCATTTCGAACGTTTGGGTTTTCCATTTTTGGTTTTATTTAGCGCTTGTATCATATAAATTTAAATCGCCGTTCATATATTTTTAAGGTTAAAAGTTTGAAATCTTTGTGTAAAATATGGTAATATTTTAATATCGTGACCGTCTATATTGCTGTATCATGTACTTAATCTTAATCTTATTGTCTTTAAAACAGTGTTGCTTGTGTTTTTTTATCCTTAACTCGACAAGTACGTTTGCAAAAGTAACCTGCTTGCATTTGTGAGTAGAGAAGCACTTTTTGTTTCTCAAATTAAAAATTGAAAGTTAACGCGAAGTCGACCAGTCGCTGGTTTTAAATATTGTAAAAATAAACATATTTTAACAAATTGAAGCACGACACAGTCTTGCCCCCTCATAAATATTACATCAATTTGCTTTTCACATTCATTTAAATATATAATAGCAGATTTTGTTAATAGTCCCGCTCCGTAATTTGGTGATTGCATTGCAAATAAGTTCCATGCTCGTAGAGGTTAGGTCATCCGGCAAACAATTAATATCTGAAAAAGTGGAAAAAAGTAGGAGATGAACCTTTCTGCTCTCGACCAAACTAAACAGAACACACTGAAACTGAACTCTACAAAAATTTAAAACGGTCCCAAGATATAAAAAGTAATAAAGACAAATGAGAGCGTTGCATTCGAGCACAATCTAATATTTTACCAAAGTAGCTAGTAATCTTGGCTTTTGGGATTTTAGGGGCGGAAGTTAGCTTGGCCCGGAAACTTTTTTCCACATTTTGAAGGTTGTTTATGGTTTTCTCGATTTCAACTAACATGGAACAGAAGTTGTTTATTGATCTTTAAAGCGAGATACTGGGAATATACCTTGAGCATTTCGGGTTTCTAACTTAACTATTGTTTAAGATATCTGAATATGCAAGGTGATAGTGGTTTGGACATATAGCGATATTCAGAGGATGTCGCCAATCTACGTTACAAGTTGTGTGAATTTAGCTTTAAATTGATCGATATGTATATATTTTGACTGATGAAACTGGTTATTGGTAATTTACTTACAAATTTGGTGAGTCTAGGTCACAAATAGTGGAAGATAAAGACATTTCCGATGTGGTCTGAGGGTAGCAGAGGTAGGCGTAGTCAGGACTGATAGTTTATGCTGATGCCGCCAACAAGACACCGACTTAGTTTTGGGACTCTAGCTTGTGGGCGAAATGTGCTTTTTATTGCTTGCAATAGTGGATTTTATAGGTTTTTCCGTCCGTAATGTGGAGTGGCAGTTCTCCGAAAATTGAAACCCTTTATCTGTTAAAGGGATTTCCAAGTTTGAAGTCTGTAACTTTATGGGTGTCAAAAAAGTCGAGTTCATATAGACGGACAGACAACATTGTATAAAACCAAAATACTCTCATACCTTCGGTTTCAGAGAATACAAATATTTATTTGCAATATGCTTGAAGTCTACAGAATAAAGAATTAAGGAAACAAGAGAAAACTAAATTAAAAACTAGTAGGCAGTAAGGGACCACAGGTTAAAAGTATTGACCCAATTATTGGATGTAAGTACTTTCGTAACAATCTGTATTTAATTTTGAAAATAAAAGATTGTTGCTAAAGGATATCAGCGTTCCTAAGAGTCACTATTTACGTTGTGCTCTATGTTTTTTTTTCTGAAGCTGTAATGAATGAAGGGTGGCTCACACGGACGGGCAGCATGACGGATATTAAACAAAAACCAAAAACATAAAAAAAACTGTCTTTCCGCTATCTGTACTAATAGTCTTTCCACAATTGAAGCAGACAGTAATTTAAGTGATAGGAATAACTATGATCCGCAGTTTTCATCACTAAGGCTCCAACTGTCAGCTTCAATACCTCTAATAATAAGGATATGCGTTGTCGTATAATTATAATTAAACCGTTGATAAGACACACTCTAGTTTTAAAACTGTGGGGAATAAAAGCTGTTGCGGATGGGGTAGGTGTATCAACGAAATTGCCTTACAATCTTTGGTGGATGTCCCTCGTAATCTACCTTCAAACTCGATCTTTACCGTTAATAAACTTTCAAAATATCGTGACTCTGGCTTCAAAACTTTGGAAGGTATCAATTTTTTTTACGGTGCCTAAGACTCCAAAGCGAAATTATAACACTTTGTTTCAGCCGGGTACAGATGACTATATATTTCAAGTCTCTAGCTGTAATAGTGTAGAACAATTTATATAATCTACCCCATAAATTTGGTCGCTTTAATTCTAAAACTGTGTTATATAGGACATTGTGATTTGTGAGTACATTTTTGGCGACTGTCCCATACTAAGACGTACCAAAATTGACCGCATTTTGGCTCTCGCGTTGTTTAACTATCTGCTCAAAACAAATGTGGTTAATGCTTGTGTGCCGGAGTAAGGAATAAGATTACCGTTATTTCGTTGTTGTATTCCATAACAAGAGGATGAGGATAACTGGCAACCTGCATATAATATTAGTTAAAAATTCCCAGACCAGTAACCAAATTTATAAAGGTAGACAATATTTTTTCCATTTCCACTGCAGCAAGAAGACTCTTCGATCAGTTCTCAGCTGGTGTTACACTGTTAGTAGAGAATTGAATTAAAAAGTTGGTTTGCTACGATTGCAACGGTTTGACTTGTCGGATTTATGTTCGAAGACATTTTTGTATAAGCCATTTTTATGCACTGTTTTTGATAATATTTTGACCTCTTTAATTCGTGGCCACCACTGTATGATCAATTGATCATGTAAACATAGTTCTATATTTATTTGACATTTTATAACTAATGGCAGATAAATAGGAATGCAACGCATTCTTGTGTGCCTTCAAACAAGAAGCCCGAAAATATGCAACACGTCTCACTCGCGTGCACTCTCAACAGCCCATTCACATAATTTTATATTTATTTCTGGGTTGGCTCCACCCAGCTCGGCACGCAATGTGCGACATAGCGCTGACTCATAAGGCTGTCCATCAGACAAATACTGAGAGAATGAGTTGACTGACTGACTGACGCTTGGTTAGGTCTCTAAACCAACGTGTGTGGTTTTCAGTTCGGTGCTTTTGCGTGCAGCTCGTAATTTAAGCAAAGTGGGTCGTCAGTAAGTTGAGACTTGGACCTTGCATACCCTCGCTTAGTTGCTGTTTTTTAGTGTATACCCCCTAATAGGTTATATGAAGGGGTATTTTACATATGAGTTACTATAAGGTCAAATTATCTATGAGAAATATGAAATAAATGCAGATGGTTTTAATATATTAAAGTTATAGGTTATGGCGGTTGATAGCAACAGAGGATAGCCCCTTACCCCTCCCCTCAACCGATCGAAGCATACTTAGCTCATTGTGCTAAATATCTTAAAGTAATATTGATTAAAATAATTTATTTATTTATAATCTTAGTTAAGTTTGCTAAGCCATACTTATATCCCGGATAAACCCAAGCTGTTGCGTTTGAAAGCTAGACCGGGAGAGATACTTTTAAAATTCAGGGTTTCTCTAATCTTCAAATTAGTATCTACAAATTTTGAATTAAGATTTAATATCAAATAATTTTGGAATTTCCAGCGAAAATAATGTGTTTTCTGTATTAAAATCAAATTATTTTGATATTTCCAGAGAACTTAAATGGACAGACATGGAAATATGAATTAATTAGCATATGTATATTAATACTAACACAAAGACGACTCTTGTACACGCCGTCTTTTGTTTTTTTTTATCTTTTTACACCCTATATCCTGAGTAAATTGGATATAATAAAGTTATGTAAATGTATATGTGAGATGTAAGGAGCCAGCAAATTAGTACAAATGTACATAATACTTGTTCGGAGGTTGTTGCAGGATTATTTCTACTCTGGCTCTCTCAACTAGAGTCGTCTTACTTGTTCCTTTTTCTGTTATTTGTTGATACTAGTTTTGACTGACGCCGTTTGGTTCGCCTAGTATTAAGTATTTGGTTTTGCTTTTGTCGTTGGGCTCGCAACATTCGCCTGAAAACTTTGTCTCGCTTTGGTGGCGACCAAAATCTTTGCAATTTGTTTTTGCTGCAAATGTCGTTGTTGTATTTGCTGTCGTTATAGTTGTTGTTCGTCTTTGCCTGGTCTCTATTTTTCTGTGCACAGACTGCACCTTGACACTAATATTGAAAGAAATGTGCACTAAAAATAAAAATAGTGCAATTGATTCGCACGAGGGTTGTTTGTTTCCGTTTTTATAAACTTTTGTTTAATAGAAATTTGAACGGTAAGTAAATATTTTTGACATTGATAGAAGGACCAAAATGTTTTCCCAGTCATTAAATACTTGAAACTAACTCCCAAATTGTAGAGTTTCAGGAGCATATGTATGTATATAAAATTCAGGTCAAAGTTGGCATAATTTTTGTTGATTTGTGACATTAAAAATGTAATAAAATGCTAGACAAAAGCAAATTCTTGGCACTCTGTTTTATATTTTAAATTAATTATCCAATTTATTAAGTGCTTGTTTGTTTTACGTATAATCTGTTTTATTATAATATAGAAAGAATTTGTTTAATTATTTCACTTTAAAATTTCCACTTTAAACATTTTATTATAGTTAATAATTGACTTCTATTATTTTTATCGCATTTGTGTTGTTGCCTAATGCACACACATCATTGTAGATGTTTTCGTTACTTCAGATTCTCACCCAGTGCACCACACCAAAACACGCTTTACATAACTCACTTAATGTACGAACACTCACAAAGTACCCGAACGCAACAACAAATTAACTAACCTTAGTCAAAAAGAGAAAGTTATAAATACAAACACAAATAGGAAAGAAAGTATGCCTTTTATATTTTTGTCAATAACTTTTTTTAAGGCTCAGTAATGTGTATGAAATATATGCATTGTTCTTTGACTACCGTGTTGTATTTTGTTGTTTTCCTTAGAATAAACTCTCTTAGAGCGTTTTCCATGTAGAGAGAGGTATTGTCGAAATTACTCCGCCTATACTTTGCCCTTTTCGCTGGTATGAAAATGTGAACTTTTTATCCGTTTTCGCAGTGCTGTTGTATTGCAAACACGACCCGAACTGAGCGTTGATGTCCAAGTTTCTCATGTAGGTGGCACAGTTTTCTTTCGGTTCATAAATACAAGAGAGAACCGGAGACTGCTGATTTTGTTGCGCCCATGCTTTTCGGATATGCTTTTTAGAACTTTTTTCGTACTAAAGCTCTGAGCAAGTCCTCCGGTTAGCTTTGTATGAAAAGCTTGCCACTTGATTGCGTTTAAATGTATGCATTCTCTTTAATTTCTCTCTTTACATTCGCTCTCTTCGTATTGGAAACAGCTGATTGATTCACAAGCTACATCCCCAATATTTGGTTTTTGTGTTACATTGACATGTGGCGCAAAATGACGTAATTTGCACCATGACCACATTGCAAAGGAACAAATATAAGAAAACTTAGTGATTAGATTAAATTAAGAATTTAGGAAAGAACGATATGTTTACATTCCTTGCCAAGCAAGGAAATTTACAAAATGATTATACACATAATAAACATATGAGTTTACTGCATACATATATACTAGTATTAGCGTTTATTAAACAACAATTTTCTTTCGACTAATTGTAAATATGGCAACTAACTTAATAGTACCTTGCTCATAATTTTCCAAAACGTAAAATTACTAAAAAAGGTGAACAGAGCAGCAAAATGTTATTGTCATACGAAAGTTCCTCCTATACCTCGCTATACCTCATGGCACGCATAACTCAAGAGTTTCACGAAGTTACGCGACAGCAACCACCATCTGCAAAAGTTCCTCGGTTGGGAAATCGATAACATAGATACGTTTAAATGGTATGAACCACATATTTCCTAGAATTTTAAAGCTAGAATCATTAAACTTGGAAATTAGATTGTGATATTATGTTAATTTTATTTTAACTATATTTCTCACAAGCAGAACTACAGCTAGATAGACTTACAAAATTTGAAAGGTAGATGATAATATTTATTCGAGTCGACGAATATAAATACTTCACTAATGACGTTTTCTATTATCGAGCTACATTTACAAAAAATTGTCTGTATTTGTTATACCCTAATGCATTAAAAATTCGCTAAAAGTGTTGAGCAAAATTAAGTGACAGGCAGGAAGAAGCACCTCCGACATTATAATGTACATATATTCTTTATCAGGATCAACATCTGATTCGATAAAGCCATGTTTGTTTGCAATATAAATTCTTGCATACTCCGCGAACCAGTTTATTTCAGTTGCTCGATCCGCGAGAGTATGTAGATTATAAATAAGTAAATAAGAAGTTTCAATTGATTCAATTATACAATAGAGAGTGGTGTAGTCTTTGATAGCTGTGTTATACCAACTGATCACAAGTAGAAAATATCGTTATTATAGGCAATGGAGAGGGGCGCCCGTAGATGGATGTGCTTAGATTATTAAATTATCATTAAAGTGTCTTTCAAATTTGGCAGCTCAATCTCTAATTGAGGAGATATATGCTCGAATGTTTTTTCCGCTTTATGAGGTGTTAAAAATATATATTGTGTAGTAGTTGTTATGCTTTGATACCGAAGGTGTCCACTATACTCTGGTTTTGTGCAATGTCCGACTGTCCGTCCATATGATGACAGCTTTTTTCGACACCCTTAAAGCTAGAGCCTTGAAACTGGGAGCACATGCTGGTATGTGCCCGCGTCGGACAATAGGAGGCTAAGAAATCGCTAAAATCGATAATTACAATTAGATAAAGACACAGATGATATTAATTTTTGGTATTAGAGTATTTCGCAGTTGATAATTCCTATATACCGGTTATACCGGTAGTGTAGCTAGTGTAGCTACAATTTCAAATTTGATGACTTTAGCTTTCGAGTTGTGCGGAATATATGGTTGTATCAATGTACACCATCAAGTATATCGCTTTGAGTGAATATGACTTTTGTTGTTGACGTGCCTATATTCATTTTGGTTATCCAGCTCGAGCGATTAAGTTCGGTGCGTCCAGAGATCAATTCGGTGTGTGACTGTCTAAGAGCATATGACAACGCATGCAGACACAATATCATACACTTCATAATTATAACGAGAGAGAACGTCGTAGTTGGGCGTAATCAACAACGAAATACGATGATACCAATAAGTTATATCATTTAATAACAGGTGGCACAGAACAAGGATGAAAAAAAAAATTTATGTAGTTTGGTAAATCTCTTAAATTGTTGGCTTTTATCGTTTTTAAGGGCAGGAAAGGACGTTATCCAAAATTTGTTTTCGGATTTTCTTTCAAATTTGGTAACACAGCTTTCAAATGATGTGAGATATATGGTTTTATCGACATAACATGTACAGTGTCTCACAGCTCATCAGGACCAGTGTCTAGCAAAAAATTTTAAGTGCTATAAGGTTTAAACAAAGAAACAAACGCAAAATGTTTAAATGCCAATTTGTTTCATGTTATATCACTTTTGAAAAGGAAACTTTAGTTTAATTTTAGTAAGTAACTAAAATTAGTCGAAAACTGAAAACATATCCAAAATACATGTCAAAGTTTATTTGGGTCCGTCTTAGAAAAGTAATATATTAGGCGTGAAAAACTTAAATAAGGATGTTAATACTTAGTATGATATCCTTTAGCCTTAATAACTTCCCTTAATCTATTATTCATGGAAGATACCAGCTTCCGGGTAGTTTCTGGACTGATTTTACTCCACTCATCTAGCAGAGCATTTTTGAGATCGGATCTGTGATTCCGGAAGTTATTTTCCAGCAGAGCCCACAAATTTTAAATAACATTTGAATCTGGAGACTGAGCCTGTGGAATTATCATGTGGGGGCAGTTCCAGATAAGCCAGGACTGTACTAATCCGGACTTATGCTTGGCTGCTGTTCTGGTCGTTGTCGTGGTAGAACCGGAGAGTACGCCGGGTTCCTAGCTTCTCGGCACGGTGGAGTAAAATTTCCTATAATATATTGAGATACACATTCTTGTCCATTGTTTTTTCAATAAACACCAATTTTCCGACGCCGGCTTCCGAGATAGATGCCGATACCATGACACTTCCTCCGTCGTGCTTGACTGTTGCCTTTAGGATTTTGGGATTCAGCTCAGTATTGGACTGTCGCCACACATAATTCCGTCCGTCTGAGCCAAAAATTTTGAATTTGGGCGTATCTTCAAATATGAATGTGTTCCAGAACTCCAAATCCTTGTCCAAGTGGGCTTTGACGAATGTCATCCTAGTCCCTTTATTTTTTGCGCTTATAAAGGGCTTCTTCCGTGGTACTCGGGAATTAAAGTCATGGTTGCGCAAAACCTGGCGCACAGTTTCCACACTGCACTTTTTGCCAGTTTATAAAATATGTAGTTTTTAATATATGTACCTGCCATCGGTCTTTGGAATTTTTGAAAATATTGTATAATTAGTTTATGGCAGGCAATTAAAATTTTTGCTAGGCACTGGTCCTAATGAGCTGTGAGACACTGTATATCGATTTGGAGTTTCCAACAAGTTACCTTCCAAGTTTAAAATTGTGGGAGATGTGTGGATTTATTGACTTACACTTTCAAAAAATATCGAACTTGGCGATTATGGGTGCAGACACAAACTTGAGAGCTGCAGATGATATAGCTATTTCAAATTTTTAGTGGCGGCGGGCTTTGTGGGCGGAGGTGAGTATAACATATGCCGCATTTGCACTTTTAGATTTTTGCAGGACAAATCCGAATCATATAAATCAAACGGTTCAACGTTGAACATGAAAGTAGTAATTGCAAATTCCGTGCTGGTTTCCATAGTTGGTTGCATGATAGCCATCAGCTACAAGGATGTGCTTGAGGCAGAGTTCGATTCCTTCAAGGTTGAGTTCAATAAGAGTTACGCAGATAGCAGCGAGGATCAGCTACGCAAGCAGATATTCAAGAGCAACAGTCAGCGCATTGACTAGCACAATGCAGCCTACGCTGCTGCCGAGGAGACCCTCGAGGTGGCAGTGAATCAATTCACTGACCTGCTGCTAAACGGATTCCAAGCAATTATGCTAATCAACTTCAACATACAGTGATAGACGATCGCAGCGAAAACTTGGAATTCCGGCCGAGATTGACTGGCGTGTGAAGGATGTCGTTTCGTCTGTCAAGAACCAGAGGAATCGTATGATGCACGCCTTGGGCAACTGTTGCCAACTCGCACATGTTGAAATGAAAACTCCTTGGTTTATGCCACCGCGATGTACGGTCCGATATCGGTCATCGTCGATGCAACCCCATTTCATCTTAATGGCAGAGTATGCAACTCTGCTGAATAACTCCTTCGGCCGACAATGAAGGCAATCAATTAATTTAATCATAGATCCTTCAGAATTATGTAAGTACATATAATATACATACTTCTACTTAATTTAGCTTGTTTTTGGTACAAAGTTGGGGACTCCCCAGATTAACTAAATTTTAGTCAAGAACACAACGAGGTAGCTTTACAAGAGGCTGCATTAGATAAAAACTATGCATATTTAGGTTTAACAGTTTACAATAAAATAAAATAAATTAAATAAAGGCCTGCTCATCAGAGCACACAGTTCAAAATTGAACGTCGTCTCATCGTTTTTCATACAGTTTCTGTTTTCTGTTTCACGACTGGTGAACTAGTTAAGCTTTTATTTCGATGGTTTCTATGGCAATTACATAATATTGTGTCCGATCCGACTACTGCCTGCGGAAAAAATGGATGTGAGTTTATATGTATATGTGTGTAAGTTTTAACCTTAAGGTTGAGGAATCTTTTTATACACAAAAAAGAACATAGACTGACATGGCTATAGCAACTCGACTAGTGACGCTTGTAATAGAACAAACTGTCTACTGTAGGGTATTCCTTAAAATATGATCTTTGTGAAAATGCAACATACAAGAGAGCCACTGGATAACAGCGAAGGTCGGGACCCGTTGATTTCCTAGATCTTTTGGGAGAATAGGGTGGGGTTGCCGTGTCCTATGACTCAATTATATAATTAATTTTTTATTTATTATAGAATTTCATTTAACTATTATAGATTCCCTGTTGAACCAAATAGGAAGTGCTAGACTTCGAAATGCACAAATAATAATATCGGAAGTAGTTACTACTATTAAAGGGGAAGTCTATGATATCTACTTGACTGTCTTCTAAATTTAGCGGGATCTGAGCTGGTGATCGATCCTTTCCATCTATACCCACCCAACCATGAGTGTCTGAATGCGAGATATGAGAAATTCCTACAATCCACTATAATTATTCCAATTTTTTTAAACGCTATAAATTTTCAATTTTATTTTCTCGGATCCTTCATGTTTGTTTACTAAAGTTAATATAAATTAAATATAAATTGGCAGCTTAAAATCTAACACAAATTTCGAAAGGTATTTAGATTTAAAAAAATTAACATTAATAATTGTAATAGTTCAATTGATTCCATAAATTTTGTTATTGTTTTATTTTTGTATATGTATGCTGTCTGTGCGTGTGTCCGTATGTGCGTACGAACGCAACTTTTTCGACACCCTTAGAAACTTGGAACATATACTGGTCTGTGCCCGCTAAAACTCTCATTGTCCGCATCGTGTCGCGCAGACTCTATCTTGTTGATCTTTATCCCGGTAACTTCGCTCATTACGACCGAATTGCATGACCAATAACTTAGCAACCAAAATTGGTGATTTTACTCTTAAAATTGTGGGAGATGTGTGGTCTTATCGAATTTGATAGATTTCCTAGAATCATAGTGGACGTATCACCCAATTTTAACACTTTGTCTGACGCGGGACCCGTAAATGTACTAATTTTTAAGTCTCTAAGGACGGACAGACAGCTTGACGAACATTGCACAACAACGCTGAATAAACAAGTAAATTTTCGAGCTTCCTCGACTACGATATACCCTGAACGCAGCTTTTCATTATGTTTTAAAATTATTAGCAAATTTCCCTACACAAAGTTTGCACCCAAATGTGAGCAGGTCTGCCAGGACAGCGTTTTCTTTTAGCAAGGCACTGAAGAGTAAAAAACAAATAAGAGTTCTGTAGTCGAAAGAGCTCGCTACGATATACCCTGAACCCATTTGTCAAATATAATCTAGTTGTATTGGAAAATTTCTCTTTAAAATGCTTTGCACCAAAATGTCAGCAGTTCTGCAAGTGCGCACTGCCGACAAACACATGAATATTGATACATGCATACACGCAATCGTAACAACAACCAAATTCGGTTGTTCAATTGATCAATAATATGCATATGCATATTATGTATTAATTAGAAGGTTCTGCCCTCAAAATTGTAGCATTTGATGCTATCGGAAATCGAAATGTATTAACATTTGAGAAACGGAGGCAGTTAGCGATAAAATAAAGAAAACTTGATCTGCGCCTGGTATACGATAACCTATATTTTAAATTTGAAGTCTCTACTTATAGTCTCTGACCGCATATCTCCCACAATTTTAAAGACAAAGTGACTAAACATGAAAGGTAACTGGCTGATAACTTCCTTGAAAAGGTCGACATATACATTTTCAGACTACGTTCGGATCTAGAAATCTGAAATGTGCATATTTTCCACATTTCTAAGCTAGAGTCACCAAATTTTGAAAGTAACTGAATGTAACTGGTAACTCCCCAAAGAGATCGCCTGCCCAAATCGATACACATGTTGGTGTAAATCGATAAAACCATTTATATCACACAATTTGAAAGATAGATTCACCAAATTAGAATGGTCAATGGCTAGTAACACCATTAAAAAATCCGAAAATATCCGAAATTTGAACCACACAAAATCCCACCCCAAATGCGATAAAAGCCTATACATCCTGCTATTTAATGTATATAGTTAGCAAACTTGGAAGGTAAATTATTAATATCGTTCACCAAAATATTTTTTGGCCATGCCCACTCCCGCCCCCAAAATTCATAGAAGCCTTTATCTATCTCAAGCTTAAAGCCAAAATTTTCCAATTTCCTCCTTCAAAGATCGGTATTTCTGGGCTACACTCACATGTTATCAAATTGTATTACAGAGTATTTCGCAGTCGGTTACGCCCGACTGCTTCGTCTCCTTTGTTAAATTTACATTCGAACATTCTCCATTTTCTTTCGTGCTGCATCAGATACAATTCTAAGTTTGTATGTTTTTCTAATATATTTTCTTTACTCTGCTTATTGGTAGTATTTATTAAAAAATATTAAATTATTCACGCAACTAAAAATTAAATCATTTTATGCACATTTGATTTTTTATTTTGGAATATTGATATCTGTCTTAGCATTTGCTGTAATCGGTTGTGCTTTTGCTGTGATGTGTTCAGATGGTGATATTAATAAATCTTATCGTGTATTTAGTAGTGCCTCTCTTGTTTTGCCTGTGCTTGTGTTCTTGTTAATTTGTCTGTGAATGCTTTGGTGATTTGGGTTTTCTGTCAGTAATTTTTCTGTTTAGCATAAAAATCTTTGTACATACAGTGTCTCACAGTTTATTTCGGCAGAGTCTAGCAAAAATTTTAAAGTGCTATAAAGTTTAAACAAAGAAACAAACGCAAAATGTTTAAATGCCAATTTGTTTTATGTTATATCACGTTTGAAAAGGAAACTTGAGTTTTTATTAAAATACTAATTAATTAACTAAAATTAGTCGAAAACTGAAAACTTATCCAAAATACAGGTCAAATCTTATTTCGGCAGTCTTAGAAAAGTAACATATTAGGCGTATAAAAACTTAAATAAGGATGTTAATACTTAGTATGATATCCTTTAGCCTTAATAACTTCCCCTAACCTATTATTCATGGAAGATACCAGCTTCCGGGTCGTTTCTGGACTGATTTTGCTCCACTCATCTAGCAGAGCATTCTTGAGATCGGATCTGTGATTCCGGATGGTATTTTCCAGCAGTCCACAAATTTTAAATAGCATTTAAATCTGGAGACTGGGCCTGTGGAATTATCATGTGGGGGCAGTTCCAGATATGCCAGGACTGTACTAATCCGGACTTATGATTGGCTGTTGTCCTGGTCGTTGTCGTGGTAGATCTGGAAAGTACGCCGGATTCCTAGCTTCTCGGCACATTGGAGTACATTTTCCTTTAATATATTGAAATACATATTCCTGTCCATTGTTGTTTCAATGAACACCAAATTTCCGACGCCGGTTTCCGAGATAGATGCCCATACCATGACACTTCCTCCGTCGTGCTTGACTGTTACCTTTAGGATTTTGGGACTCAGCTCAGTCTTGGACTGTCGCCACACATAATTCCGTCCGTCTAAGCCAAAAATGTTGAATTTGGGCTCATCTTCAAATATGAATGTGTTCCAGAACTCCAAATCCTTGTCCAAGTGGGTTTTGACGAATGTCATCCAAGTCCCTTTATTTTGTGCGCTTATAAAGGGCTTCTTCCGTGGTACTCGGGCATTAAAGTCATGGTTGCGCAGAACCCGGCGCACAGTTTCCACACTGCACTTTTTCCCCAATTTCGTCCTGCACCTGTTCAGTCAGTTTTGGATCGATAGCTTGGGATTTTCCCTTATTTTCCTGATGATCCTCCGCTCCTCCTGTTCGGTGAAAATCTTGTTTGGTGCATTTCAGCCCTTGTCCTCTACCCGATTTTCGTAGACGAAGCGCCGAATGATGTTGAATACACTAGTGGGTCTTAGAATTTCCGTTTTAGCTATTTGGCGATGTGAATATCCAATCTTGAAGTGTTCCAGGATGAGATTCCGTTGCTCAACGGTAGTCCGTTTGTCCATAGTCCTTGTTGGCTGGTGGCACCCGAGATGCAGGATATAACTAAACTGACTACGAAGGATTGGTCTACTTATTCCGAAAATAATCAACATGACGTAAAAAATCCGGGCTTTATGGCACCCAATTGTCCATAATACCACTATTGGAAATAAACTGTGACCATAAATTAAGGTACTTTTTTACATAACCCGACCTACCGGGTGGGGAAACCCCAGTTTATGGGGGTCATATATTCATTATGGTGGTTAATATATGTACCTGCCACCGGTCTTTGGAATTTTTGAAAAATATTGGATAATTATTTTTTGGCAGGCAATTAAAATTTTTGCTAGACTCTGCCGAAATAAACTGTGAGACACTGTACATACATACGTACATAAACAGTGCGCGGTTAACAGCTGCGTTGTGTTTTTGTTTATGTGTGCGCTTTTTGCTCTCGCTCTCACGGTTTCGTTGCGCGTTGTACTAGACAAAGCTACTTGCATACATACGTTGCACGCTCGATCGCTGTGTATTGTTGTTGTTATAGATGTTTGGTGTGCGTTTCGTTACTCTCGCTCTCCCGATTTTCGTGGGCTTGTTGTTGTTTTAGCTGTTGAAAGTTTTGTCTATTTTCGTAGTTTATTCGTGCAGCGCTAAAGCTTGGTGTTGTTGTTTCCTATTCAACTTGCTGTGTGCTTTTAGTTCTTTTTATTTTCTCTGTGCAGGGCCAAATCTTTGTATAGTTATCTTCTTTTCGAGCATATTAATTTTTTCATTAAACATGTCTGCTTGAGACTTAAAAAACAGCAAAAAAACAGTCTGACCCAAAGGTCGATTTCATTGGATAATCTATTTAATAGTGTAAAACTATTAAATGAGCCTCTTAAGCAGAAGCGATCAACAGAGGCTGCTTTACGGCGTGAACCAAATTTATTGGCTCCGGTGCGGTGCCCTTACACCACTAACGCCTACCATTAATAATGGTCAGCAGTTGATGCAGTTTATTTCTCCTGCACCACCTGCAATAAATTGTGGTGGCTCTTATGTGTCCCATTCCATATTGTCCGATTCAAGTCCTCCAGTTCTTTCTAAAAGGGCTCCCAACCCTCTATAGGGGTTGCACCTAGAAAGTAGATTTTTAGTTCGCGTCTTGCGCCTGATATATCAGTAGATGATATTAAAGCCTACATACCAGCTAAAGTAACATCTACTGGGATAGCAGTTAACAAAATGTAAATTTAATTATGAAAAAAAGCTCCTCTTTTACAATAAGTGTTCCGGCTGAGGTATTGGCATAATTTGTTGTGCTAATTTCTTGGCGAATGTCTTAGTAATAAAGGAGCATACAAATAAAAAATGTGTTCGGCCTGCTATTACACTGCCTCTAGATCCTTCTGGTGCTTCTTCTTATAATGTTGTACCAAAAAACTAAAATTCTTTCTTTTTCTAGCTTACCAGAATGTTAGAAGTTTTAAGACTAAAGTTTTGAAACGATATGTTAACAGTATTTCTTTTGAATTTGAAAGTCTAGTATATACCGAAAATTGTTGGAAACCTAATATTTCCGATCATTCAATATTTTCCAATAGTTTGCTGTTGATTTTGATCTTAGGTCAGACTAATCGTCGTGTTATGCAAGGTGTTACGTTTGTAGTTAAATTACTTAATGTTGAAATCGATTCAACTGCGTTGATGAGTCAAATAACTTTTTCTGTTCCCTCTTGACCGTCACGTTACTTTATCCCACTTTCTCTTAGTCATTGTACAGATTATTCTTCTTTGCCAGAACCGATTCGAGTACTCTGTAATGATTACGTAGACTCTATCACGCAATAAAGTCAGAGTCCTAAATTTTTATAATTTAGAACTCAATTTTAAATGTCCCATTAATATTTTTTTGGTCTGATTGGGTTTTTTTCTGGGTTTTCCAAAATCATCCAATTAATGGACCAATTTGCAAATATTCACAGAATTATTATAAATATTTCTTATTTCTTAATTTATATGCATAATTTTAAATTTTATCTTACATTGAATTTAATTTTAATTTTTTTTACTTTTGTTATCTTTTGTGTAGACTGACTTTAGTTGATATTAAATAAATAGAGAAAAATAAATAAAGTTGAAAGTCGACTTAATGAGGTGTGCGCTTATAGCAATATTAGCCAAATATTTTGACTCAGCGTGCGAATTGAGCAATAAAAGCTGCTCATTGTAACTGTTAGTGCAGAGTGTGAAAACACAAAATCCGTTTTAAGCTCCGTTTGCCATTAATTACGAATTACCAAATTTATTTATATTAAATATTTATAATTTTATTTTGGAATTGCAATTATAATTTTTGTTCGCTTCATGTTCCTTCTTTGTAATGTTTTAAGCTGGACTTTATTATTTATATATACTTGACACATTTTCTTGCAAAATATATATTTAATTTATGTAACCTACTTGTTGAGTTTCCTTTTAGAGTTGGCTTATTATTATTAGTTTTTTATTGATTTATTGTTGTAACTTTCTCACCAGACACTTTCGACACGATATGTTAAGCTTAAAATAAATGTCAATTAGGATTTACTTACTTAAATATAAAACAAAGTTTGTGGTGCGTAAACTACTATATAAAAAATGATCAAATGATCATTTAAAACTATCTAAATATAAAAACAATATCATATGAACCAAGCTAAGTAAAATACACATTATTACTGTCTAAGTTTATGGTTTTATAAATTCCTTTTTTTATAGCTTATAGTATTAATATAAGCAGATGAGATAAGAGTTTGCTAAAATAATGTATATGTCCATATATTCACATACATACGATGCTAACCAAATTATTTCTGCCCAAAACTGTGCGAAAAATAAGTTTGGTGGGTTTGCGACTTTTTTTTCAAGAAATAAATTTTTATTTTAAATATTTGGATGATTTGCTTAATATTTGTACATTGGGGATGATTTTAATATATTTATATAAATAATATTGCATCAGGAAAACAGGCAATTTAATAAATATATATGCATACCTGCAAGGATATTAGGTTTCTATACTTTTAAATTTGTTTTATTTCGAGAAGGTAAAGCGTTGGCGGGACGTTATTATAGTTTCTGAAGCATTTAAAACATTGCACAGGATCGTATAGTTTATGGAGAAATGTGTAACGCTTCATTGACCCAAAAAATGATTATGCCATCCTTGCAGCTATTTCCCTCTGTGTATATGACTGGTTTTCTGCAAATTTTCTGATACTTTTTAAGAATTATTGACAAACGATTGTTCTTTGCATATTGCAAACTAAAACTTTTGTTATTGTCTCAGTGAGAGAGAAAGAGATTTTATTTATCAAGTTAGACAGTTGCACGTGGGCATTACCGACTGCTAAGAACGTGCTAGTACTTTGATACCAGATGAAAACAGGTGGGAAAAACATGGTTTAGTATGGAAATGGGCTAAGCAAAAAAACTTCATTGTTTATTTTTTAGTTAATAAATTGTTATTATTACAAAATTACGAGGCGCGAAATGGTGCAGCATCAATTTCGTTGATCCAACTATATACATTTGTACGCCTGTCCATCTGCATGATCACGATGATATCAGAGACTATATAAGTTACAAAAAAAAAATCAACCAATATCCCTCTAATCGATTAAAATCTATTTCCGATAAATCGATTTCAATATTCTCTATATTAATGAGTCACTTTGTCTTCTGATTCTTTATAAATATACTTTAGATTAACTGTTCATATTGTAATGTATTTACATATGAACAATTTGGGACGTCCCTTGATTTGATAACGCTTAACGCTCATAATCCGCACTAGTTTCTTGTGTCTCTGCATAACGATTATATTTATTCACAGAGCTGGGGAATACATTAAAAAATTAATGTTGGAGCGGAGTGAGCTATGTTTTATCTAGGTATTCCGGGTAGGGTGCATAGTTCATAGTAGCCGTTGAAAGCAAGGGATCGACAAGATTAAAATTCTCGTACTGTTCGTATAACAGTGGCAAGAATATGTTGAACATGTTAAATGTTTTTACTCAAAACTCACTAATTGAAAGTTGATAAGTTTTAAGTCTACAAAACTCATTGGTTGTATGAAGAACCTCATGAACTTTGCCTCTAAAAACCTGAAATGCGCTTTTCTTGCACAACTACTAAGTTAGACGCACCAAATTTTTACAATTGCTTTCTGTAGTTCCCAACCAATATACCTGAAGTTGTGAATCGATAAAACCGTGTATCTCACTTAATTTGAAAGCCTTTTTTGAGTCACTAAATTATAAAGATATGTTGGTAGTAACACCCTTCCGAAGGCGAAAAATAAATTATACACTACGCACACTCCCGTCTTAAAAACCGTGAAAGCCTATATCTCTCCGCAGTTACCAAGCATGGAAGGTATATTACAAAGAACCACACCCACTTCCGCCCCCAATATTCTGGAAAGCTTATTGCTTATTGTTTTCAGAACATTTCGAAGTCCGTTACGTTTGACTGCAACGTTTTCACTTGTTGTTGTTGGGGTTAAATAATAAAATTGATCTTTTATTTATCTTTTCGCTTGCTTCGAGGCTAAATGGAGTCAGAAATTGGTGCATGTCGGACTCAAAACTAATGAGCTGCCATGAAACAAACCTTTTCAATATTTATTTACATTTGCACTGTGCATTTGTAACACACTTACTGTCTATTTACATTTTTGGAAAGGAAAGTGCTATTTACTTTTGAAAGCCGCTGCTCTGAGCCGGCTTAAAAGCGATAAATAAATATGTTATTCCTAATATTATTATAGCTTATGGTAAAAGTTAATTTTATTTTCACAATGTAGCACGAGTTGTTTGTCGCCTTAAAGTATTTTATCAACTATTTAATTAATGTATTAATGTTGTCAAGTTATATCCTTGTAGAGGGTATTTTAATTTTGTTGTCAGGTTTGAGATGTCATAATGTAACATGAGCAGAAACTTAAAAGCAATCTTGATTAAACTTGCTATAAATCCGTCTTTTTGCTGAAGGCAGAAGATAGGTCGAAGATGATCAAATCGGACCATTAAATTACATAGCTGCCATAGTACAAATAGAAAGTTGAGCTTTAAACGACACATCTGTCTTTGAAGAAAGAAACTCCAAGCAATAATACAGATGTCAGATTAAATCCGCTCTACAAGGGTATGTAATCTTTGGTATGCATAAGATAAACATTCTTTCTTTGTTTATTTTTAATATTATACATAAATAATGTTTCTGCTTTATTATTTATTTTATTTTAAAAATTTTGTTAAACTTTTGTAGCGTTAATTTTTTTATGTTGTTTAATATACTCTATATTGGTTTCTTGCACATGTTGTCCGCATACAAACTTTAAACTTGAAATATATACTTGCTCGTATCTCCGCCAGACGAAGTGTCAAGGGAGCAAAGGGAGCTGGATAACCGTAGATAAATATCCTGGCCACGAGCGCACTAAACTCGAACATATATATCTTCCAAAGTTTTGAAGCTGGCGTAATAAATTTTATAGATCGCTTCCCTCATCCCTGCCGAAAGGCTCTTTTGCACTAGTTTCCAGATGATTAAAAATGAGTACTACACAGACTGTTACGTCAAAATGTTAAACTGATTTACCGTGTTCCCAAAGGATAAAAAGTCATGGCTGCATTTAGGCGTGTTCACGTAAATCGCAATTATTACTATCTCTTATAAAAAAATATTATCGTTTAGATTACGGATAACTTCTTGAGAGATGCAGAAGAAAAGACAATATTAAACATTATACAAAGTCGCGCATTCCCATCTGTGTTGTATTGCGCAGTCGGCAGTTTTATTATTATTGCTGTCTTACAATTGCTTTATATATTATATTGCTTTGTACTGAGTTTTAGTTGTTATCTTCCTCATGCGCAAATTGTTTAATTTGGTGAGTTGCCTACATATGTTACCCAGGAAAAATGGACGGTCTAGTTTGGATTTGCTTTATGTTCATATTCAAGTCTTATATTTGCTAATTAGAAAATATTTACAACAACAAATATTTTTAGAAACGACAAGTAGAGTATGAGAATCTTTGTGGCATGGCAACTTTGTGGCATCTTTATGTGGCATGACATGTTGATTTTTATAGCTAGACAAGATTTGTAATTCCAAGATTTACCAAGACTGTATAAATATATATTTTTAGTGTCAAATAATTTTAAAACTCGTCTATATTTTGGCTCTGTGTTTATTTTAGTTGCTTTGTATTTTAGTAGTCAACATTTTGGTTCTTCTTTGCTTTAATTAGACATTAAATTATTCATGTGTGAGAAAATCAAAGTCAGAGAGAGAACTAAACTTTCTGTGTTAGCTAGAGAAAAGTTAAGCAATAACGTTTTTTGTTGAAAATACATTGCAATTATCTAATGCTTCTTTATGCTGTAGGTGATACACAAGTCTTAAACGCACCTATCAGACTCCATAAAACTGACAAGGGAATAATAAGTCAAACATTTACTTATATTACAGATGATCATGTTGTATGTACATACAATTTTAAATATGTTGGTTACCAATCGGATGACTTGGATTATACTACAGCTTTTTTTTTTACATAAATAATGCAATATATGTTTATAATATATAATAATAAGATAACTGTTTTATCTGGTTTCTTGCTTCTCTAACGAAATCTGAGTATACGGTGGTAGTGGACCGTCCATCGGGCAATCTTTTCTACCCCGCAATATTTTTTTCGGTTTTATTGAGGCTTAAATTTCCAAACAGCAAATATATATATAAATATCAATTCATACACTTACTTATGAACATTAATTTTTGCAGAGAACCCCACAGTGGTTGGTAGAAGGAGAAGTAGGCGGGACTCCGCCAAAATCGACATTTCTTTCATTAATAGCAACTTCTTTAAAAAAAATCAATGCTTCTTGCAGTTAGATAACAAGAGTTACTTGGATTAGTTGTCAAACTCAAGTAAAACGCACCCCACGTCAAACGTTTCTGAACATCGCATAAGCCGACATTTTTTACAGACTTAAAGTCACAGACACAGAGTCCCAGTTTTAGGTTCTTTAACTCTATAATCAGTAGGACTCTCTTATCTGCCAACAAGAGCGTACTCAGCTATCAGAGAATGCCATTGTATGCTTACATCTGATGTTACATATTAAAAATAATATTGTAAGATCGGTAACGTCCGTGTTTCCAGTTCTTCCGAAAAAATGTATGTTTTACGTTTAATGCGCTTGACACAATTTGTATACAATAGCAGCACGAAACTTATGCACAATTTTAATACGTTGGTTAAATCAAAGTTCAGAGCATTTTTGCATCATTTTTTTACAGAATATAAAAATTTCAGGCATTTTCTTTAAATAAGTATTATTAAATTTGCATATCTAATATCTTAGTTAATATAAATCCTAGACTATATTATGAAAAATGTCTATATTAACATTGTGACTTAAACTAGGGCGTATTCAAAAGCTTTTGGTATTATTTTCGTTCGTGGTAATTAACTGTATTTGTAAGCTTCGTAGGTACGGCGACAACAATGTCCTCATAAATAAAAAACATTTATTTTTACTAACTTAAAACTAATTTAAAAAATAATAATTGTAAATAAATAAGAAATATAATCATGTGTTTAGCATTTCTGATTTCTTTTCGGGCAGCAGCGTACGATATTTAAGCAAGCTTTTACTTTTGCAGAGGTTATTATAATTTTGTCTCAAGATTATATTAAAATATATATATTCTTTATCAGAATGAGAAACTGAGTCTATTAAGAATTATCTGTCTTATTCCGTATATACTAGTTTCTTTTGGTTTTAATCCATATTTACTGTGGTCAGTACAAATGTATATCTGAGACGGCCGCATCTGACTTATTCATCTTAGGGCCGCAGAAACTATCGCAACGGCAGGAACATTCAGTTGAAACGATATACGTTCCTCTTGTTAAAATATCTTTGAAAATTTGCTTTTTCTGAGTATATGGACTCCAGTCTAGAAGGGAATGTGATCTTCGGCGTGCCACAGATATCTATTAGTTCTTGTATTTTATTTTATTTTTTTTTACAAAATGCAGTTCATTTATAGAAAATGATTAAATTATTTCCGTCTATCGGTTGTTCATTGAAATGGATTTAGTTAATAAATATATTTGGTTGCATTTCGTAGTAGGTTAAAACAAATAGGTTTTGAGAAAAATGTAACTAAATCAGAGAAATAATTCTCATGCTATTGCACTACCAGACATCGTTGTCGCCTGTCGCTCGTTCTGCTGCTCTCGATTGCGGTCATGCTCAGCTGTCTCGGAACTGTAGTAGCGATCGAAATAAAAATTATTAAAACGATAGTTCATATAGCCTAAGGTGACCTACTTTGAGCGGACTGCAATGGGACTGTCAGGTATATCCACAAGATTAGGATTGTTGTTATTTGTTGCTGATGAGCGACGTCCATTTCCAGATTTGTAGCAGAAAATGGAATCATTTTCCAAATCATTTTCAATCTGCAATTGACAGACCATAGCTTAATACTTGCTGTAATAAAAATATAATTACTTACCACCTGTCGCTTATAAGACAAGCGTTCGCTCGACACTGAGCCACACGAAGAGCTCTCTGACACAGCCTGAGTGACTGAAGCTACTATAGGTGGACTATTCGGACCCGGAAATCGTTTTGAACAGACTTGGGACTGTATATGTTCACAGATGCGTCGAAAACGGCGAATATTACCTACGTTAGAAATAAAATATGTTTATATAAATAAATAAATAAAATTTTATGGTGGAGCTCACCTGACAGTAATGTAAAAGTTAGAGCAAATAGCATATCCGCAATATCACCTTGCTTGCATATAGAACTTATGTCCACCTATCAAAAGAAATTTTGTTTTAAGCGTGTTGGATTACCGTGAGCCTTGCTACGCACCTGGAATTTGACATGACGTTGAAACATAACAGGTCCATTGCTATTACGTTTGTACTCTACGCGGAACGAGGTGGGCGATACCACACTATGTGATAATTCGGCCATCTGTAATTATATATATATGTATTAATACATTTTATTAATACATTATTATAAATATAATATCTTGAATTTTATACAATATCGTTTGACTGATTGTTGTTGATTGTTGAATACGTTTTGCAATTTCCCAAATCAACGAAGTACATATCGCTTGATTGTACCCTATACAAAGAGTATAATGGCTTTTTAAAAATCAACATTTTTAGCTATCTATATATTTACATTGAGCTTGCACAAAACCCTACTTTGTGACCCCTTTTATGATGATCGGCATCATGCTTACGTACTTACCGATAGAAAGGCATGAATCAAATGCGCCTTGACTGTTGCAATGGGTTTGCCTTTGACCAATATGGTAAATGTCTCATCTTTTTCAGTAGTTATTAGGTTGCCAAACCAGGAGCGTTTAGTCAGCTCTGGCGATGACTCGGGCGTTAAATGAACCTCATCAGCAGAGACTGAAATGTTGGTGATCTATAAGTATCAACTGTATTTTTTTGAAGGATAGCCATTACATACCCTGCATTTTCCTGCGATGAAAACGCGGACTGCCAAGAAAGCTGTTCTTAATGTTGGTAAGTCGTGTTTTCCAAAGCTGACCGCCAGGCGTATTGCAGGGTGAGCCAGGTATACCTGGATTGCTATTATTAAGCATAGGCGATACATTAGGATTCACAACTGCAAAGGCAAAAGAAAACAAAAAAAGACTAATTATTGATTCTTTGCTGTGAAATGAATGGATACCACAAAGGGTTAATAGAGCATGCACACACCACTATTCGAGTCTGTATCGTGGAACATACTAATGGCTATTGTCGGACCTGAGCTGGCGCGATGATGCACCGAAGGTGAAGCCGCTGCGGAGTTGCCGACCGATTCTCGACCTAGACTGTTAGGTACGCAATCTCCATATTCTCGAGTTGGCCCACCGCCAATGTGCTCCTGCGCATGACGCGCTGAATCACGACGCTCCATGCGCGTCTCCCTAATGGCCACTACATCGTTCTCAATGCTTTTTTGTGAGCTGTGCGAGGGTGTCCGACTGACAGACGGATGATGCACCGAACCAGAACGCTCTCGATCCCCGTATGTTGAATGGCGTGAGCCCACTGATGGTGATGATGGCCGCGACATTGCATTGGCTTGCTGTTGTGTTGAGTTTATGGGTGTATTGCAACGGGTTGGACTGTGATATGAAGAGCTTCGCACCGATGTAGATACCGTCGTGGGTGAGCGTCGTTGGTGATTCCGTGTGCTGCTGTACGATCGGAAGCTATTGGAGGGTTATAGGCAAAGTTATTGACTGGAACTTATCGAAATAAGAAGAGCTTACTTAAATGCTTGACGTCGCGGCGTTAATGGCGATCCCTCCGAAATTTGTCCATAGCTAGGTGCGTTAGTGCCATTGATACGACACTTGTCCAACCGCTTACGTGGTGGATCTACTGCTTCTAGTTCGCTGCGTGATTTCTGTGCAAACTCTTCATCATCCTCTAGTGCCGGCCGACGACGTTTGCGCTCCAGAAGAAGAAAGTAAATGACTTTTTCGGTATTGTGACTGTAGGTCGGATTTCATTAGTGTTTTGTAAGTTAAAGCTCACTGATTGCTCACCTAGCACTGAGTAACTCCTGCAAGAGTTTATCTTTCTCCTTGAAGCATCCCAGGGAACATATGGCATTCAGCACATCAGGATCCACAGCAGTGGCAGTGGGTATGACATGTGTTTGTACTACCTCCATCATAGGAAGCTCCAACTCCAGCTCACCTTTACCACCAGCTGTGACCCACGCATGACGATTTATTTCGGCCAGCTGAAAATCTCAAAAGCATTAGGGCGAGATAAATTGGTAGATACAACACTGCGTTAAGGTCCACAAAAAATGTGGAAACCTCATATTTTCGTTTAGAGAGCTAATGCATAATCACATATTCACCACCCATAAGAAAACTATAAATATTATCAGAGCACTCGTCACAGGGGCAGCTACACAGCATACCAAAAGATTTTCAGTCCATGTCTTTGCTTCAAAAGATGATGTGTTGACTTTTAGATCGTTACCTTAGGAATATATAATCTCTGAATCCCAGGATGCACTGCGACATAGGCGTTCCATAGGATAACTATAGTTATCGAGAAATCACTCAATCAGAAGTTCAGTCTCAATGGCTTCAAGAAGAATGCGCTTTTAACTACATATTCACATATGCAATCACTGACATAATAAGTGGTCTAAGTGTCGACACTAGCATAGTGAGCCTTAAAGATCTTGCATACTCTCTTACTCTCTTACTGCAAATCAGATCTGTTAAATTTTCATTTTTTGGCATAAAAAAATATTGTACATAAATATGCTAAATGTAATATTTTCAAATTTGCAGATTGTGAAATTGTTTTGGCTGTTCACATCAAATAGTTCGAATTTGCACTGTGCATTTGTCTGTCAGCGTATTCAAACACTTATCAATCTTATAAATAAATTATCTTTAATTTTTTTTTGTCCTGTATCATGAAAAACACAAGCGTTCAAGCGAGCTTCATAAATATTTATCAATTACGGCAGACCTTTTTACCGCGCTGCAATAAATGATAAATCGCAAGACAAAGGACAAAAAAAGTAAAAAAGTTAAATTCGCGTCGGCTCATATAATATTTATTTAAGCTGTAATTATAAGTTAAATACTTCTAAAACAATTTCGAGCTCTACATCGTATATTTTCAAAATAGATGCATTAGACATTTTCGCAAATCGGAGCTTCGAAAATGGAAGCGGAAAAATATTCCGCATTCGTAAAAGAGAGCAGAGTCAGATTATACATTTTTTTCTTAAGCATCGTACAAAAAACATTTTAAGTTAAATAAAATTAATTAAATAATTAAGTTTGTTTATATTATGAAGTATATTCTTGATCAGTGTCAACAGCTTATTGGATCAAGCTTTGACTGTCTCTCAGTGTATCCTTTTGTATGTATGTCACTTTTCCGACTTCAATATCGATGAGAATCGATTGCCGATTTTAAATTATTTTATTTTCTTGCAACACCCATAATTTTCTTTCAAACTTGTTTTGGTTTGTTTAGTGGGTTTGTGCGATATTAACTTTAATAAAGGCTGACTACTGCCAAGCCCATCTCAAAATTACCGCTTATTCTGGTGACTTACCGTTAAACGCCTATCTGGATTAACTTCGATCATACCACGCAAAAGACTCTGGCAGTCGGGAGGCACAAAATGCGGAATATGAAAAACCCCGCGCTTAACTTTCTCTAGGAGCTGTCGCAAGTTGTCATCGTCGAAGGGTAACGCACCTACTAGCAGAGCGTACAGTATGACTCCACATGACCATACATCTGCCTTGCGTCCATCATATTTCTCACCCTTGTGGAAGAAATAGAATCGGAAATAATGTACATCAGAAATTAATTTGTATAGCTACTAGTTAATGTTCTGCAAATATATGTGATTGCCTAGCATACAAATCTAAATGTACATATATGGAAATTAATATTTTGCTGTTCCATAAGGTTCCACAGAATTAAAATTGTATTCAAGATATCTAAAGTGGGGTTGGATAATCACATCAACTTATTGTCTGAGCCTTTTTATTCGCTTTTTCTATACTTACACGTATTACTTCTGGACAGGCGTAATGTGGTGATCCACAAGAAGTCTCCAGCATGCTACCAGCTGGTTGAAGTGAGGCCATGCCGAAGTCTGCAATCTTAATGTTATTCTTTTCATCTAGAAGCAGATTCTCTGGCTTTAAGTCTCGATGGCTATAAATTTAGTTCAGAAATAAAATTTGGATTTATTATTCTGATAACGGATTGCTTACCATATTGAGTGTGAATGGCAGAAGTCCAGTGCGGAGATTATTTGCCTAAAAAACTTGCGTGCTTCCTTTGGAGTAAGTCGTCCTTTTTTAACGAGATAATCAAAAAGTTCACCTCCAGATACGTGCTCCAATATTAGATATAAATATTTCTTATTCTCATACACGTCGCTCAAGCCAAGTACGTGCGGGTGATCGATTAGTTTCATGATGGCAATTTCACGTTCAACCTTGAATAAATTAATATTTTGCAAATATATTCCATGATCGCTTCACAAATTGTACAATTACATAATGTTTTGTATGCAATTATCACCGATGTGAAATTTGCAATTCTTTTCCCGCATTTTTCATAGAATTTTTGTCAACCCTGATTCCGAAACTGACAAGTTTATATACATATTTATAAAAATTAAAAAATAAATAAAAATTATAAAATATGTTAAAAGGAAATAACTAGTGGTACTTAGTTTTAAAGTGGTCAAAAATAGTTTGCAAGAATTAGCAACAACCTGAAAAATTAAACTAAATTAAAAATTCGTAAGGGTTAGTAATTTAAAACGTTTTGGGCAGACAGTAAGAAAGGACGAGAAAATAAAAGTGACTTATGAGCGCGACACGTATAGTATGCCGTCGACACGTTGAGACGATGTTTAGTTTCGAACTGGCTGCTCTGACGAGCAGCCCTTTATTTGATTCAAAATTCTTAAACCTAAATACATATTTTCTTATCTAATGCAGTCGCTTGTAAGGCGAAGGCAGTGTATCTCCTCTGCTATCTCCAAAAATAGCGTGACCCCATGCAGCTCAGCCTCAAGTCCCTACGCTTGAGAATGCCGAATGAGTCCGCTATCTGCTTCTTAGAGCGTCACATGTTCATACTTAAGCACTTATTTAAGCACTTTTAGATACTTCCCGGAGATATGTTAATATCGCAACTTTAATAAGAATCAGAGAGTTCCACAGGGATAAAATAGATGAAAAATAAGATCGTACATAAGACATGTTATGCGGTTGATGTTGATCGAAAGTATATATACTTTATATTCAAATGAATTTCTAATATTTAAAAAAACGTATTCAATTCTTCTTTTTATGAGAATCTATATCCAATCAGCTTTTTGATATCTGTTATTGTGAAACCGTTACATTATTCATTATTTATAAGCAGCAACGAGAGCAACTCGACTGAATTGACTTTAGTGTATTATGTGAAAGTGTGAATACGAACAATTTATATTAAATGAAAATGCCGCTTCGAAGATTGTTTAATTTGACATAATAATATAGCCGCTTACATTGCAACCATGAAGCGCTGGTCCGATGAGTTCTTTGGAAGCGAATAAATAAAAGTTTTAAGGATGAATGTAACTGTTACTTACGTATTAGTGTTAAATTGATAGATAGAATGAGCGAATTTAAAGCAAACGAAAATTTAACTTTTGGCGTTTTAGCCTTCAACCTTGATATTGTGTAACAATCAGAACATATATAAGCGTAATGCTTTCAAAAAGTGCACAAAGTCTATCGCATGTCGTCTTTAAGATTATAAAAATTGATTTGTTCAGACAGAATAAATGTCATTGTTTGTTCTTTGGCACGTAGTATAAAATATGGCAGAAATCGTAGGCATTATAATAGGTAAAACCGATCGTTAAGGTCTGGGGGCCGCTTGCTTACCTTCATTAGCACAGATTCGCTGAGTTTTTCGCGATTGATTATTTTAATGGCAACTTTTTTTCCAATCACACAGTGCACGCCCAACTTGACGAGGCCTGTCCGAAAAAGTTAAAGCTTTTTATTAAAATGCTATGTAAAAAAATGCAAAATATTATTTTAATTATTGGTAGATTATTTGGTTACCTGTTTGACCCTTGCCAAGTGTCTTCTCCAAACGATATGGACCCACAAATTGGCAGTTTTCTGCCATTACATTGTTCTCCTTTTGCATTTTGTGATCTTGTTGAATTCTGTCTACAAGCTGTTAGTAAGAGACGTCCGAACAGTTACTCTTTTTTCTGATACTGGCACATAGTTTCCAAAATAGGGTTGCTGCTGAATTATTTTATAACTTTTTGATTGTGCTGGTTGCTATTTGTAGTTACGTTTGTTAAAAGTTTTCCAAGTGCATGTTTTACTTGTATTGTATTCTTCACATGACTACAATCAGATCTGCAAGGGTAAATAAAATAAAAGAAGAATAACCTTTTGTCTTTTTACTATTATATTATATCTGCTAATTGTGTAGCGGTATAAGAATGAATCACTTCAACCAGGACTCTAGCGTATAGAAGCACTTAATATATTCTATGGAGTCAAAATTCAATATTAATTACAGATACAAAGCAGACACCTAAAAGCAGAGATTTTCGTCTTTATGTTTGCAGCGTGAAATTGGAATTTATGGAAAAAAAAAAAAAACAGTTTATAAATATAGTCATAGGAGTCTGGGTTCTCCTAGTCGAAAGCAATTTTACGTCTTGCTAGTTTGTGAAATCAAAGAAATCTAACGACATTTTGTAGTGGGGTACCCGCCTATGATGAGATGCTAAAGATCAACCAGGTTGCAGTCCCCTGTTAATAGGGCAAGAGCACTAAGCAGACAACACATAGAGACGTCAATTCGACCAAATTTTGCAGGCTTAGCGAGTCCGAGAAGCGAACTCAATTCAATATTTCACTTGTCGTTCTTGCGACATGCACCCTAAAAGAATTGACACCATTTATGCGCGTGAGTGCATGCGTGCGAACAGGTACGGACTTAGTATATGTGTGCCAAAATATCAGCAATATTGCTAGTGGATCGCGCAGCACTCTATTCATGTATTTCTTGTGTGAGCTGCCACTCGATTTAAAATTTGTTAGTTTTTGGGTCCATTTTGTAAAATGTATTGTGCACTTTTAAAATAGGGGTGCGTTGCATTCGGGACGTTGTTTTCAAGACCCGAAGCAGCCGGTGACCTAAGGTCACAGATTTTTATGTAGTCAGCTTTCTATCGATATAACTCAACGATTGGTTAAACAAGTATGAATGCTGTCGATATACCCTGAACTCATCTGTTATGTACATTCTAGAATTATTGACAAATTTCCTTATAAAAAGTTTTGAACCCAATTGGGAGCAGGTCAGCAATCGTAACGGGGGTCTGCAGAATACTCACAGACATATTGACGCTCACGTCGATTATCATGTCATCTTTTTCTAACACATGCTCTCGCATATTTATGCATACAGAGGCTGCTGCTTGAGGCTGCTGATAGAAATGAGATCAATATGATAATATAATTCGACATTAATTGGGGTCTTTCGTATCCGATCTCGATGAAATTTGGGCAGTTGATCAATAAAATGCATATGCATAGTATGTACAGTGTCTCTCAGCTTAACTGGAACAGCGCCTAGCAAAAAGTTTAATTGCCTGCCATAACATAATTATCCAAAATTCTTACAAAAATTCCAAAGACCGATGGCAGGTACATATATTAATCACCATAATGACTATATGACTCCCATAAACTGGGGTTTTCCCACCGGCTAGGCCGGGTTATGTAAAAAAGTACCTTAATTTATGGTCACGGCGTATTTGGAACAATGGCGTTATGGACACCTGGGTGCCATAAAACCCGGATTTTTAACTTCAGGTTGATTATTTTTGGAATAAGTAGACCAATCCTTCGTAGTCAGTTTAGTTATCTGCATCTCGGGTACCACCAGCCAACAAGGACTATGGACAAATGGACTACCATTGACCAACGGAATCTCATCCTGGAACACTTCAAGATTGGATATTCACATTGCCAAATAGCTAAAATGGTAAGTCTAAGAACCACAACTGTATTCAACATCATTCGGCGCTTCGTCGACGAAAATCGGATAGAGGACAAGGGCAGAAATGCACCAAACAAGATTTTCACCGAACAGGAGGAGCGGAGGATCATCAGGAAAGTAAGGGCAAATCCCAAGCTACCGGCTCCAAAACTGACTCAACGGGTGCAGGATGAAATGGGGAAAAAGCGTAGTGTGGAAACTGTGCGCCAGGTTCTGCGCATCCATGACTTTAATGCCCGAGTACCACGGAAGGAGCCCTTTATAGGCGCAAAAAATAAAAGGACTAGGATGACATTCGTCATAATCCACTTGGACAAGGATTTGGAGTTTTGGAACACATTCATATTTGAAAATGAGCCCAAATTCAACATTTTTGGCTTAGACGGAATTAATTATGTGTGGCGACAGTCCAATACTGAGCTGAGTCCCAAAATCCTAAAGGCAACAGTCAAGCACGACGGAGGAAGTGTCATGGTATGGGCATCTATCTCGGAAGCCGGCGTCGGAAATTTGGTGTTCATTGAAACAACAATGGACAAGAATGTGTATTTCAATATATTAAAGGAAAATTTACTCCAATGTGCCGAGAAGCTAGGAATCCGGCGTACTTTCCAGATCTACCACGACAACGACCAGGACAACAGCCAAGCATAAGTCCGGATTAGTACAGTCCTGGCATATCTGGAACTGCCCCCACATGATAATTCCACAGGCCCAGTTTCCAGATTTAAATGTTGTTTATCACAGATCCGATCTCAAGAATGCTCTGCTGGATGAGTGGAGCAAAATCAGTCCAGAAACGACCCGGAAGCTGGTATCTTCCATGAATAATAGGTTAAGGGAAGTTATTAAGGCTAAAGGATACCATACTAAGTATTAACATCCTTATTTAAGTTTTTATACGCCTAATATGTTACTTTTCTAAGACTGTTCCAAAAAAGCTTTGACATGTATTTTGGATATGTTTTCAGTTTTTGACTAATTTTAGTTAATTAATTAGTATTTTAATAAAAACTCAAGTTTCCTTTTCAAACGTGATATAACATAAAACAAATTGGCATTTAAACATTTTGCGTTTGCTTTTTTGTTTAAACCTTATAGCACTTTAAACTTTTTGCTAGGCGCTGTTCCAGTTAAGCTGAGAGACACTGTATTTCTTAGAAGATTCTTTCTTTTTATTGGGTTGATTAGTATTTTTATAGATTTACCTCAATTTTTGCAACGTATCTTTGAACATTTTCCATCTTAATATTTCCTTTATATTTAATATTTTCAAATTATTTTTCAAAAGTTTTAATTTTTAAAATGAATATTATATTGTACATTTTCAGCTTTTTAAATGAAATGCTTTCATACTTTTTTCGAGTTTTAATAATCACTTTAACCTGCACCTAAATATTTCGCAGATTTGGAGCGACGGTTTTTAAATTTAAAACGTATAGTAATGATTATTCAATAGTCGAGTCAAGTCCACACAAAGGATATCCAGACAACAAGGATATGCAGAAGAAAATGTAATTAATCAATTACCGATTATCAATTTCTCAAACTTTTATTGGACTTCGTACCTAAACTTTAACACTTTGTCTAACAAGGGCATAAGCAATTATAGGTTCCAAGTTTCAAGGCTCTAGCTTTAAGGGTGTCGAAAAAAGTTACGCTTATACGAAGGAACAGACGCATAGAGAGCATGAAAGACATTTCAGAAAACCAATATACTGTGGATACCTTCGTTATTATGGATATGGATGAAGTATCGACGGGTAATCATTATTATCTCAAGGTATTTTAAATCCTGTGCTGTTTTTATAGTTTGCGTTTTTATTTTTCTCACTTTGGAGCTCTCCCCGGCTTCGCTCTTCACAAGATTACCTTACCTCTTACCACTAAGCAGTCAATACCTATTAAGGTTACTACACAAGCACAAAAAAAAAAATGCAAAATCGAGTGCCAGCTTGCCCACGAAATGACAAGGATAGAGAGTTGTTGATATTTTCACACTCATTCAATGGTCTGTACGATCCATAACCCTTTGGGACCTAGTAGAAAAATATCATTCTTGTTCTACTTGAGAAGACATGTGAAATATTCACCTGCCTTTGCTGATCGCCTCACCATGGCTAAAAAATGTTCGCCACGTTGCCTTCGGATACATGCTCTCAGCACCTGAACGAGAAGTCAATGTTTCAAATGAAGGCCGCAATAGTAATGCGTTAAGAGAAGTGCCGCTCACGAATCTTTTTTCGGTAATTTGTGATCCAAAAATTACTACCGTAATGACGTTGTCTCTAGCACATCTCCTTTATCAGTCCCTGAGGATTCATATCATCCCACCATTGAAACCTTGGTGTCCGTATGTAAAACAACTTTGCCTTTACAATGATTTTTCGGAAAGGGCAGTATTCTCTATTTAATCGGTTTATTTATGTGGTTGACATACATCCACTCCGCGAAATTCGATTAAAGGTACTTGTGTTTATGGTGCTAAAAATTGTACCAAGTCTAACAGGACCTTGTTTAACGCATTTATAACGGTGCTTCTTATACTTACGCTGTTATGATACGTTGGAATGAAAGTTCCCCTAGTTTTTCTAAGATTTTTGCATAAGATTCTTGCTTACAAGGATAAAATAAAATAAAATTAAATTATGTTGATCGGCATCAATAATTGATGGCATGTTTAAACTAAAAGAAAACTACAACAAATAATGCAAGAAAAAAAACAACATAAAAAATGAGGCTGGGCTTGATAAAATGCTAAAATTCAATTTGATTTAAGGTTACAAATATGGAAACATTGTGTTCAACAAATCTTATCAGGTGGTGATCGATTGGTTTGGAAGAAAATGTGGTCAAAGCCAACGTTATAGAGCGCACACCATATATGCAGATTAAATGTAGCAAAAGAACACATGTCCTGGACCCAGGAGTAGCATAATGTGGTATTTTTTGATGGGAAAACATTTAATTTCGATAATTTAAACGGTTTAAAATATTACTGAAGTCTGAGAGATTTTTTCTTACTCAAAGCTGTGACGGTGCTTCACTCATGATCTGGGATGAGATCTGAGCCCTGATTTGAAAATTTTCAGGTCGTATGAGCTCGGAGGGTTATATAAACGTATTGGACGAAGTTTTGGTGAACTTTATGGATCATCAACCAGACCCAAATGCCTTATTCCCCTAATCCCACTATCTGAGTTGTAAATAGTTGTTGAATCGATGTCAAATCGCATTGTTTAGATATAATAAAATCCAGAGGCAAAACAATATTAATTTGTTATTTTCATGTAATAACTACATATTGAATTCATTTTATTAGCACTACTTTTTGATAAAATAAAAACTACGTTTTGATCTCCATATGTGACAATTATTATTAACGCTTAAATTGTACTCGGTTTCATTAAGCGTTGGTCGACTGAATTTAATGACTTTTTGGAAACCAAACTTCTCTATGTGTTCTTAATTCGGTTAATGATGATGATGCTTACATATTTGGTCACCTTAGTATTATAACTAGCAAAATAGAATTGAGTCCGTTCAGCAGCAATTCTTTGTCTTTGTGTCCTTAATAGGGATCCTAAACTTCGGCCATTGGTTGATCGTAGACTTAGTGTGGTTTCTCTACATAAGTTGGCGATATTATTTCTGATAGACCCTACGAACTTTGTCTCGATTTACACATGTACAAGTACGCTTACGCACAATCCTGTTCGTATCATTTATGAATCTTATGTGTTCTCTGTGGCATTCACTTTTCCTGGAATTTCAATAGTAACATATCTCCGGAAAATCTCTCTGCATATTTAACTATGGTAAACTTATTCACAGAATCAGAGACTTGCCTGTACTTGCTCTCTCACTCCTTATTTCCTTATTAATAGGATACTAACGGTTACTATTGTTCTGTGTTTTGCCGAATCTTTGAAATGCATATTAGTGGATTTTTTTTGGGTGCACCAAATTTATTACATCCATTTTTACGATTTTATTTTAAATTTAAATAATTACTTAAATGTATATAATTTAAATTATAACTTAATTTTATTATTTTTTAATTATTGTGGACTGTTTTGGTTCATATTAAAAAAATAAAATGAAATATCCATTGCAGCTGAAAGAAACTATTGCCATGCCTTTCTTTAAATTAGATTTTTCAGTTTGTAACAGAAATATTGCATTATTTAAAAACAATTTTAAATAATCATGAAAAGCAATTTTTTTTATTTTTATTTATATTTTTATTTTAACTATAGAATTGATCGATATCTCTGATAAATTAAATATAATTAATCTGTATCTGGGAACTTATATTCAAAATTTGATGTCTCTAGCTTCTACAGTCTCTGGGACCATCGCGTTCATATAGACAGACAGGGAGACATGACTAAATCGACATGTCTGTTCATGCTGAGGAATTTATACGCCTTTTGAGCTTGGAAATGCTTCGTTTCGCCTGTTACATACTTTTGCACAACTTTATTATACCCTTTTACCCGTTTAGGGTATTTTAAGTAGACAATCTATGTTTTCGAGAATATAAGGGTTGGACACAAAAGGAAAGCACATACAAAAATGCTGAGAGAAACGTGGCACCCGCGGTAAGAGTTCGCAGACACTACGCAGGCCCAGTGCTTAAAAAATATTGAGAGTCGCAGAGAGCATTCAAGAAATGATGCAGCTCTCTGGCACACTCACCTTTGGTGGTTGTTGTTTGACAGTGCTACGTAGGGTTGCTGTTCACATTTATAAAACCATATGCTCACTGTCACTTGCCGACAACCTTATTCCCTATTATAATTATCATGAATTTTTTAAACACTGCAATATACCATAGCTTATTAACAAAATAATTTCAAGTTTGAGTAAGCGATGAAACTAGCGTCGTCTTTCTGCGCTGGTAAACATTAAGTCATCTGCTTAGTCTGATTAGCTGGGGTTGGCTTGCTCACGAAATTTAAATGTCGATCTTTGAAGGTCAAAAGACTCATTCTTCAAAATTGTCGGAACATTAATGGTTAAACTCTAAGCGATTTGATTTTATCATCGTTATCGATTTCCCAGACAGCAGTGGGTAGATAACTGGCGTGTCAAAGGAAGTTGCATTAATACGGACGGACGTACACATCTTCGGTATCAAAGTATAATAATTAAAGTCTTTTCGAGAGAGGTTGTCTAGGAGATACCCGGAAGTCAACCTTTTGCCTATCAGCAATCGAACACGTTTTATATATTTAAACCAACACGTACACAGAAGGGTTCAAGAAAATATTGGCTTTATGCAACGTCGTGCTGTCTGTCTGTATGATCGCAACTTTTTTCGACACCTTAATTGCGAGAAACCTGAAACAAGACAAAGTTTCAAAATTGTGATGCTATGTCCTCTAGAAGACTAGGAAATCAGCAAGATCGATTCACAATTTGTAAGGGAGGGTCACCAAATTTTGAAAGTATGTTACTGGTAACTCCCCGTCTGAACTTAAAAACAAAAAACAATAAATAATATAATATATTTTTTAAGCTTTATATTGCCTCTTAGGCAAAACAACGAAAATTTTATTTTTTAAAATTTGAATTTAACTAATATATAACTGTTTTGCTGGTTAGCAAATTAAATGTTGAATTGTTCTTAGTAAAAATGTTGCTAAAAATGCATAAGGAAAGAAAAAAGAGGAAGAAATGTAACTGAATCTAAATTTCCTAAAGTCAAATTTCCATCTTGCGTGTGTGCTTATGGTTCTCTATGTATATTTGTTCTGTATCGTATGGTGTGCATTGCGCCATAAAAGACTATGAAGCTTTTACCAAAGAGACAGAATTAAAAACGTTTTATCTCAATCAGTAGGTGTTGACAGAATGATATGCCGGATATTTTCGACTACTGTCGCGCGGACACTTTAATACAAGACAATTCGTCCATAAGAACGATGTACTTATGTCTCATGAGAGAGGAAATATAAATAAACAGAATTAACGGATGTATCCTATTGCTGGTGGGCATCGCTGACATCTTTTGTACGACATTTACCACTAAATAAGTGGTTTTCCCAAAACTGGTGAATCACACATTTTTGGGCTAGAAATATGATTTTGAAACAAGCAAACTAAGAATGAAGCCGACCCATAGATTTTCAGCTTATCTTACCAACAAATTGAATACAAGTATTGAGCGAGATTTTGAATATTACTAGTTTTTCAACGGAGTGCTCAACAGAGTGCTGAGATTACAGGATGCTTCAGTTTATGTTACCAAACGCAGACTTTCTAAATTATACAATACAATACCAATACTATATATGTATATAGTATAATAATAAATAATAATTATTTTCATTAAATAATCGTCAACATATCGCATGCCTAAGAGCGTTAACATTTCTGTATTACAATTGCTTTCTCTGGATGTGTCTTAAGCATCAAATGAATAGCTCCGATTGAATAATAGGGTCCTAAATTAAATAAATCCTAATTCGGATTTCTCTTGAGGCTTGGCATGTTTTTAAACTTCTTCTTAAAGTTTAAATAAATAATGAAAATATAAATTTCTGTCTTACTCACATTAAACATGCTAATCGACCTTCAATTAAAATCCTTTACATTCATTCGTTCTCACTTGTATAAATGTGTAGAAAGAAAGTGCTTACACCCGCTGTTGTTATTATTTTCATTTATTTGGACATTGCTATACTACGACTTGCTCTTGAGCACAAGATCCGAAATGGTTTATGGATAGTATAGTTTGAACTTCGAGTGTGAAGAGAAAGAAGTAGAAAATTTTTGTATTTCTGATCGGAACTACAAAAATAAATTGATTAACCCCGAAGAATCAATTCCACCATTTATTTGTTTATACAAAAATATTACACCAAGACTTGTTCTAATTCCTCTCTTGTAAATAAAAACAAGTAAGAGTGTTGTACTCGAGTGAGCTCGAGTTCGATTTACCCTGAACTCAGCTGTTAAATATATTCTAAAACTATTGGCAAATTTCCCTATCATAAGTTTTGCACCCAAATGTGACCAGGTCTGCAAGTGCATTAATTTTTATCGCATGCTCAAGAACTGAAAAGTAAAAAAAACGTGCAGCGAATGTTTTTATTCACAAGCCCGAACTGATCCTAGCTGACTGGCAACAAACACGTGCATATATGTACATAAATACATACATATATACGTACAAGCAATCGTAACTGGGTAACGGGGGTCTGCAGAATACTCACAGACATATTGACGCTCACGTCGATTATCATGTCATCTTTTTCTAACACATGCTCTCGCATATTTATGCATACAGAGGCTGCTGCTTGAGGCTGCTGATAGAAATGAGATCAATATGATAATATAATTCGACAATAATTGGGGTCTTTCGTATCCGATCTCGATGAAATTTGGGCAGTTGATCAATAAAATGCATATGCGTATTATATAGTAATTGGAAGATTCTGCCTTTAAAATGTTTGCATTTATTGCTATCGGAAATTTAAATGTATCGATAGTCGAAGAACGGAGGCAGTTATCGATCAAATAACGCAAACTTGATCTGCACCTGGTCTACGAGAACCTATATTCCGAATTTGAGTGTACAGCTCTTATAGTCTCTGAGATCTACGTGTTCATACAGACGGACGGACGGACGGACGGACAGACGGACATGGCTATATCGACTCGGCTGTTGACCCTGATCAAGAATATATATACTTTATGTGGTCGGAGATGCTTCCTTCTGCCTGTTACATACATTATCACAAAACCATTATACCCTTTGACCCATTTTTAATGGATTCTGGGTGTAAAAATGCGATATTATATATGTATTATCTTCCAATATTATCATATTATTTGTTGGTGTCATTCGATTATCGATTTTCATTTAAATCTCGGTAACGTTAGCCAACAAATGAAATAAAAGTAATCTGTAGACTAGAACTAATATTTGAAAATTGAAGTGTCAAGCTTTTCTGAGATCATAGCGCTCAAAAAGACGGTCAGACAGACGAACAGATATAGCTAGAGCGAATCGATTTTTATGCTTATGGGGCGGCTGTTCTTCCTTGGCCTATTACAAAACGTTTTATTATTAAAAAAAAACCAAATATGAAAATTCACTAACAATTGCGTTCAAAGCGTTTTGAAATTAACCTAATTTAAGGTTGTATGCCTAAACGTTTATTTTTCGTGAGATTTACCAAAAGTTCATTTACAAAGCGGTATGTTTTGTGAACACGTTACCGAAAGTCGGGTATATAGTTGAAATATACGATACGTATATTCATGTATCATACAAATGCATATCATAACAAAAATCGCTTGTATCAACAAATACCATACAGTCCATGCCTTAAAAATTCAACACTAATTTGTTTACGAGATCAAAAAAAAAATGATCAGTAGCTTACTATTAATAATGATAGAACTTTCTGCCGTCCTCCCCTCGTTGCATAATACCACGGAAAATCAAATGCTGTAGGAGTGGTTAGTAAATTTAGATGTTGAAGATCGAAAAATAACTTTAAAATTATGGGAGATAAATGGCTTATTGATTTGGTTAATTAGATATATTCAATACGTCGATTTTGAGGGCGATACTATACGTATAACATTTTTTCTTATCGGTATTTCTAAAGGCTTACTGGTAAAAAATTATGGTAACTATTTTAAACATTGTGGAAGATATTGTTATTATTATTATTCGACACCCTTGAAAGCATATATATCTTGAAACATATATAAGAAATCTGTACCCGCTTCAGAAAAAGTATTAAAATTGGGGTTCTACGTTCACTAGGAGTCACCTAATTTGGTTGGTTGTTGGCGATGTCCTTCAAGGATCGACATCGGATACGCCCACTTTGGCCACCCCCTGCCGTTAAAAATCGGAAATAAATCTTTCACAGTTATTGAGCTAAAATTATTTGAAAGGTAATTTACCGGGAACCGTTTTTAGATATCAATACAAAAATTATATGGACAGGTTAACTCCTGCGTCTATTATCGCCAATATCTATACATCTTAAAGAGGAAGTCGATAAAACTTTGAAAGAGTCTACAAATTTCATATAAATATTGCAAGTACAACCCCCACAAAGCTGACAATATGTTCGGCCCCAGCCCACTTCCGACAGCAAGGCCTATATCAGCTGTTATCAGCTGGGTATTCCGAGTCGGTTAAGCTCGACTCTAAGTGTAGGCCTTTAGTTGAGAGAGTCTAAGTCTGTTATTGCCTCGAAATCTTTGAAAAATGTCTTCTAATAATAATCAAAAATCAATAATCAAAGAATAAAAATAAGTAAACAAATATATTCCAATTCATATCTTTTTGGAAATACAACTTAATTTTGGTCTATCAGAAACTTTTAAATGAAGTATTTATATGGAAATAGAATCTATACCATTCGCAAAAAAAATAATACATCGGACATATGTCATGAACTAACTGGATAAATTTTATAGCTAAAAGAATATCTTTCTATCGGAATTTTATTATATTCCATCGGTTTGTCGCAGCAGACTTTAATTTCCTCCTGTTTATATGCCAGACGCCCTGGACATTCACATTCATGGAGTTCACAGTGATTCACCAAACCAGATGTCAGCAAACATTAATTTTTCCATGTACTCGTATATGTTCACATATAAGCACACTATGATTGTTAATTTATAAATAGTGAATGGGATTATATTACGTTACATTCTTGAGCTTTAAATTAAGTAACTTCACTTTTGTCCATGAGCAAAAATTAGGTGCAGTGTCCAGTAAAATAAGTTTATGTCACTGCGCTAGTCCTCGAGTATGTTTTCGCTGTGTGGGAGTGATGCTAAAATAATTTTTTGTAATTTATAGCATTCCGTTTCAATAACCAGGACATGTTTGACATGTACCTTCTGTCCAGGGTACTCTCCTAGTCGACCTGTTTTGAGTAGACCACTCTTATATGTATGTGTATTGTTTTTGTTGTTGTTCGAAACTTGGACTGCTTAAAAATCGATATGCCAAACAACCACAAATAGTGGAATTGTTGTTCAAATTATTACTTACCAAGTGGTATCGACTTTCCCTAGGCTCCGTGCTCACTGGTGTTTATTGATAGTTGTGGGTGTCATGCTGGTTGTAAAATTTCAGCTATCATACAAATCACATCCAGATGAATATTGCCATTGTATCTACGCAACGCATCAATAAATTAACCACTGAAATACATGCACTGGTTACAATTTACACTCATAAATATGCACAATGCTGCTTTATATTAATACTTTTAGCAGACTGTGCTTGTTAGAGACCCACTTGGTGTTTTTAGTTTGCAACTATTTTAATTATTATATAAGAACATCTGCATTTTTGCCAGCATTAACACGGTTATCGCAATATTCTTAAAACGTTTAAATTAACACTTTACAGAAACGCACACATAGGGACTTGAAGGATTATAATCGCTTTTTTTACAATTAATATATTTTTCTTGTCATCCGCGATGCCATTTGGCTTGATTCTACATTTCGTCTGTTTGTGAAGTGAAACACACACGGCAGGCGTACGTCGTTGACTAACGTAGTAGCGCTCAACGTTCATTGTGCAAAAGAGGCCCTTTAAGTTCTCGTAACTGCAAAGCCTTGAAGCCTGCATACACATGAGAGAGCCAGAGAGGGTGCGTCGAAACGTTTGCTCTTCGCATTGACATTACATTTTTGTTCTTCGCGTAATAGTTTGTGGCAGTGGTTGTAGTTGTATTAGCGAGTAAGTTGGAATGTGAGGTTTGTCTTATCATTTAAAGAATTTCGGGGGTAGTTTACAGAGTGACACAGTGCATAAAGTTTTTCATTGAATCAACCTGTGATGAGTTTGACTGCGCATGCGTCAGTTTAATAAACTATAAATACTTAAAAGGAAAAATACTGATTCAATTTTATTAATTTTAATCACAATCAGTTTATTGACTATTTAAAAAAAAATTATTTTTTTTTGTGTATTGAAAGCCGCAAGATAATATATTAATCACACAAGCTTTTTCTTTAAAATCTAAATTTATAACTGAATCAAACAGAGAAACGAAACGTAAGAAAAGTAAAGCGACCGTAAGATAGTTGTGGTTAATTAATAAGTAAATCCAGATAGCGCCGTTGGAATTATAACAACAATAACAACCAAGATATATAAATATGCATATATATTTTATTTTTATTTTATATTCTTGATTTTGCATAATATTTATTATTAATAAAGCTACTGTGAACAAGCCAGTAAATATAGCTCGAACAAAGACAACAATTTGTCCTTGCCAACGTTTAATTTTTGATTTGTATAAAAAAAGAATCCGAACGGCTTTTCAATGAGAGCGTTTTTAAGTGCGCATGCGTTGGCCCTGCATATGGAAATTAAAATACCAAACTCAAAGTAATACACAATTTCAATTCATGAAAAATGTCGCACAACTTTATTTAATAGGAAAATCTTCTTTTGTCTGAGGAAGAGTAAATATTTTAAGACTATTCCTTTGAACGGCAGGATATGTAGTGTAAAACGATACAACCACATATCTCTCATAATTTTAAAGCTAGAGTCACCAATCTTATAAGGTAGCTTACTGCTACCCTGCTTCAAGGATCAGCATATACATTTTCAGACCACACCCACACATGCCGCCCTCAGGAACTTTGGCTGTATAAATCTAGAGTCATCAAATTTTGAAAGTATGTAACTGGTAATTCCCCTAAGAGATCGACAATAAAACTGAATAGCCACGCCCACTCGCAAAACCGATATACCAGTTGTTGTAAATCAATAAAACCATAAATATCACACAATTGGAAAGCTAAATTCACCAACTTTGAATTCACCAAATATTTGGACCACGTCCATTCCCTCCCCCAAAAATAGTAAAAGCCTATATGTCATGCAATTTGAATTTTCAAACTTTGAAGACAGATTACTAGGATTCTGTTTTTAATTTTCTTTTCTCCGCCTGTGACGTTCTCACGTGTTTTCTAAAAGAATTTTGAGAATGAATACGTAAGCTTTCGTCATCATCCATTAAAGTCAGCGCATGAAGTCCAATTGGTTGGTTGTGAATAGAGCGCATTATACAAATGTGGCAAACCACATTCTATATCCAGCACTAAAATAACTATCCAGGACCACCGAAGCTGCCGCGCATTATGTGTATTTTAAATTTTTAATGCTTCACAATTAGACTCCAAAAGGGACTCTGTAAATAATATTATAACAAGAAATAAGTTTTAAGATAATATCAAGCTCGCTCCCACCTGCCGAAATGATCTACCACCAGTAGCAAATAAAAATCTATATTATGTATTAAGCATTGCCAGTTTTTCAAGTTAGCAACGCAGTGCTTGGCGTTCTATCGCACCATACTTCCTTATAAACTCGGTATGTAAACTAAATCTGCGTCGCCTTATCGATCATAAATTGAATTGAATTTAACACATTGTTTACAAAATAACAGTGTATCAAATAAAAGAGGCGACGTAACATGATCATGAAGTGAAATCACCCATTCATGGACAGTTGTAACACAGAGTAATTTCGTGCAACGAAACCGAAAAAGATTTGGATTTTCTCAATATATTTTACTACTTCTCGCTTATAGCAAGAGACAACGTTGTAATCGGGCGTAACTAACTGCGATATACTCTGATACCATAAGTCATACCATCAGATAACATGTGCCACAGAACAGGGTGGGTGTACCTACGAAATGCCGATATTTAAAGGAAATTCTTAGCAATCTACCATCCCAGTTTGTCTTTTTAATTGCGGTAGGCATAGGTTTCTGTGATTTTTGGAGGCATGAATGGCCGTTGCCGAAAAATAAGTGTTGGTGGAGCTTCCAATCTTCCTTCAGATTTTGGTGGGAGTGGGCGTGGCTGTGTAATATTCCTAGTCATCTTATTTCCAGTTTTGGTAACTGTTGCTCTTAAGTTGCGAGAGATATACCGTTATCGTTATCCTTTTTGCGTATGGGAGTATTCGTGCTCTAAATTTTTTCCGTGCTTTTGAAGGGTGTCACTAGCAAAATACCTATTAAATTTGGTGACGCTAGCTTTCAAATTGATTTTGAGATTATGGACGCAGGAGTGGGCGTTATAATAAACATTTTTATCGATTCTTAAAGACGACTGGCAAAAATATACCTACCAGATTTGATGTCTTTAACTCAAAAGCTGCTGAAGATATATCCGTTTCAGATTTTTAGTGGCGGAGGTTGGTGTTGCATGTGCCTCTTAAGATTTAGGCTTTACCTAACTTATCGATTCCTAGCCACCTAGTGGACGTATCACCCCAATTTTGAAACTTTGTCTGACGCGAGCACACAAGAGTAAATGTTTCTAGTTCCAAAACTCCATCTCTAAGTGTGCCGAAAAAGTTGCGTTCATACAGACGGACCCAATATACTCTGAATGCTTTCGGTATTTAGAAACTCTTATTACAGGTGACGAAAGATATTTAAAATTATTGGTATGTGGAATTTCAATTTTGTCACCTATAAATGTGAGAAAAAATTTAGCTAATAATTCCTATGTCTTTCACATATTATCCCTTTAAATCATGAATTATTGTTTCTATAATGCCTTTTTACATAATATAATTTGCATCGACTTCACTCCGACAATTGACCCGAATTAAATTTTCTTAATTTAAGTTATAAGCTTGAAATATTATTACAATAATTTTTACGTTTTAAACAAAGTTAATTTATAATTTTCTTGTTTCGTGTTCTACTGAAAACTGAATATTCTACAGTTTTCTAACGACATTGCGTACTGCGAAATTGTTAGTCCAAAAAGCCGTTGGCGCAATGTGGTATGGTCCCGTTGAGACCTAGCATTATATATGGATGTGTGGAACAATGATATCCTCTTTTAAATTTACCCCATATATTTAACGGTCTGTGGTCACAAAATGGGTCAATATTAAACCACCCCACTTTGCAAAAGGTTACATAGCATTCCCAAAAAAAAAAACTAATAAATTGAAAATCACGTGACAGCTTGCACACGGAAAGACATGGATAGAGTGGTGTTGATATTTTCGCTCATATTTCCGTATGTCGTATCAACATTGAAAGCTTCTGTGTATTGACAGCTTAGTGATAGTGGTAAAATGTATTTCTACTCTTATCATGAGTTTTATACCGGACTCGCCGTCTTCGGCTTTTGCAATGCGTTACAATTTGAGTTGCTAAACATTCATAAAAAAACCTGCACCTTACGTTTTACGATATAATTTATTCGAGGATTAGAATAAATGATACTATTAGGTGTGGATGTATGTGCTTAATATAATAATCCTACAACAATGACGGGCAGACCATATTTTAATTTCTGATGCTTGCATTTAATCTTGCATTCGGCCGCTCTTGTTAAATTGTTAACGGTATCAGCTTTATGAGGGTATCAGCTTTGTTATGGTTTGAATCCTTCTACAACAAAAGTAAATTGACATGTTCGAATAGCGAGAGTTATGCGAAACGAAAGAATAGCTGCACCAGCCGGCGGATCAACGGATCCATTTATCGAGAGAGAGAGACAGAGATATATAGAGAGAGCGCTGCACAGTTGGAGCGCTGCATACGATGGCTGCTGCAGCACTAACTGAACTTAACATAGTGAGTAGTAGGGAATTGGGGATTCTATGACAGGAAGTGGCTTATTGCTTTTGATTTTTTATTGTTTCATGATTGAAGTTAATTTATTGCATCTGGGTGGGGGAGCGACAGGTGTGTAACCTTTTTTTGAAAAAGGTGTGTTTTTGGAACACGTATGAGTCATTTATGATCGAAGGGTATAGATTTATGGCTAACCCATTTTTATTGTGGGTTGACATCAGGTGGAGGATCACTTAGCAGCACTTGTGTGTGCGTACGTGTACGTAACCTGTAACCTACATATGTGCTAGAATCAAGTGGAAGAAAAGGTAGCAGCTGGCGCACTGTTGTGCATGTACATGATTTGATTTTTGAGGGTGGGTGCAATGATCAGTGGAAAGGTAATGCTCGCATCTTTTTTGTCACTCATAATTAAAGTATTGTTGATGTAAACTGTTGTTAAGTACGTACTTCGCACGTACGTTTGCTACAAGGACAGAGCCACCTTAATTATTTCGATCATTTAACTTATGTGGCTAATACAAGCATGGCCATCAATCCAACTAACTCCATCATCAACAACAAATTCATCACCAATCCCATCGCCAACTCCACCAGCATCACCAACAATCCCATCACCACCACTAACACCAGTTCCATCATCAACTCCGTCACCACCACCACCACCAACAACATCAATTCCATGACCACCACCAACAACAACAATTCCATGACCACCACCACCAACAACAAAATCAACTCCGTCGCTCCCGTCGCCAAGGTCTGCACCGCATGCAATATAGAAATTCCATCTTCAAAGTGGAGCGCACATCTTCGCTCCAATTCCCACAAGATGCTCGTTTTTACACCTATAAATAGTCAGGTGAAACTAATTTCGAGCGGTTTCAAAAATCGGATTTCGACATTCGCATTTGAAAATAAACACAAAAATGTAGTCGATCCAATAGAGTTTTTGAGTGAAGCAGCTGAAGAAATGCTTCCACTTATTCAAAATATTTTGATTACACACACAGCCTGCAAAATAAATATTGAACTCTTTGCAGAGTATATAAAATTCACTGATGATGAATTGCTGATGACAATTAAATCTCATCAGTCTAATATGAGTGTCATAACAGCATCTAGTGATCTAGGAGAGACAATTAAAGATCACTCTGCAATAATTTGTATGAAAATGGATGAGTTCCAAGAGAAGGACAGTGGTTGGACACTATCACAAATCTTAAGGTTGGAGGTAAACATTAACAAATATACTCCATTAAAAGTTTCAAGCTTTATTGAAACACCTAAAGTTTTGAGGAACAAGAAGGCAATCATCAATGTTAAAAATGCTGATGAATTTTGTTTTAAATGGGCATTAATATCAGCCCTTAAATCACCAGCAAACAACCAGCCTGCACGATGCTCAGCATATAAAGTTGATGCGATTGGGAGCGATTTGATAAAAATTGATGGAGCACTCACGCTCAATTTTTCCAATTTGGATTTCCCACTCCCGTTGGACCAATTAAAAATTTTTGAGGCACAAAACCAAAACATTAGCATCAATGTTTTTGGTTTTGATGAGGAGTCCAATGCAGTCAACGGACCATTGTATGTGACGGAGATGGAGAAGAGTACCCACATAAGCCTTATGTTGCTGGAGAGTGAGGAGCGTGGACATTTCGTATGGATAAAAAATTTATCAAGGTAATATTTAAATAAATACTCTTTTTAAAAAAAAAAAACATTTTTTAAAACATATATATATTTGTTTTTATACTTTCAGGCTCGTAAGACGTCAACTCACATCACACAAGAGGCAGTTATACTTCTGCAAGACGTGTTTGAATTTTTCGCATAATGAGTGGATGTATGCAGAGCACCGTCAACAGTGTGGGAAGGTGGTATCAACACTACCATCAGATCAAAACGCAAGTCTTAGTTTTAAGAATTTTAATCGTAGTTTAGAAGTACCATTTGTAATATATGCAGATTTTGAGTGTATACTCACCCCCCTCAATTCACAACTGAGTGAGAATGTTGTAGCAACTTCTCAACATATCCCCATAGCTTATTCGTACTATATAAAGTGCGCCTTTAACCCAACATTAGATAAGCTTGTGCTAGAAACTGGGTTAGATGCAGGTGTAAAATTCGTCAAGTCTCTTATCAGAGATGTAAGCGAAATTTATACTTGTTACCTAAGCACCATCAAGCCCATAAACATGAACACAGATGATGAGTTTAGGTTTAGAAATGCGCTCATTTGTCACATCTGTGAAAAAACCTTAGGCAATGATCGAGTTAGGGATCATTGCCATTTAACTGGGTTGTATAGGGGTGCAGCGCATAATGCCTGCAACATTAATTTTCAAATTGCACCTTTTGTCCCTGTATTTTTCCATAACTTTTCTAAATATGACTCTCATTTATTCGTCAGAGAATTAAATAAAGTTGAAGGTGATATAAAAGTACTCCCCCTTAATAAGGAGTTGTACATTTCACTTTCAAAATATATTCACATTGCATCCCATGACAAAAACCTCGAAATTAGATTCTTAGATACGTTCAGATTCATGGCAACAAGTCTAGATGCACTTAGTAGCAATCTAGATATAGCCAGTTTCAATAACGTTAAAGCATTTTTCCCATTAGATGATGAATTTCATCTAATACGTAGGAAGGGAGTCTTTCCCTATGAGTATATTGACTCAGAGAGCAGATTAAATGAGTCAGCTCTTCCCCCCAGAGATAAATTTTTCAATAGTTTAACTAATACAGAATGTTCAATCGAAGACTATTCCCATGCTCAAAAAGTATGGTCAGTTTTTGGATGTGAAAGTCTTAAAGATTACATGGAATTGTATCTTAAGACTGATGTTCTGTTACTGTCAGATGTCTTTCAAAATTTTCGTGCAATTTGCAAGAAAATTTATTCATTAGATCCAGCCCACTACTATACTACACCCGGTCTCTCATGGGATGCAATGCTAAAGACCACAAAAATAGAACTAGAGTTATTAACAGATATTAATATGTATAGGTTTATTCAAAATGGTATTCGTGGTGGATTAGTTCAGTGCTGCAAGCGCTATTCCAAAGCTAACAATATGTATATGGAGAATTATGACAGCACTAAGCCATCAGAGTTCCTGATGTATTTAGATGCTAATAATTTATATGGTTGGGCAATGTCCCAATATCTCCCATATTCCGGCTTTAGATGGATGAATGATGCAGAATTGAATGCATTTGATATTTCTTCTATCAAAGATAATTCAGAGTCTGGGTACATTCTCGAGGTAGATCTTTTGTATCCAGACTCTCTTCACGATTACCACAATGATCTACCTTTTTGCCCATCTAACCAAAAGCCTACTCCGGAGGCTAAAGTTAAAAAACTTGTTGCTGACCTTAGGTCAAAAATAAAGTATCCTATCCATTATAGAAATCTTCAGCAATGTCTAAGGAATGGCTTAGTATTATCAAAAATACACAAAATTTTGGAGTTTAAGCAGTCTCCCTGGCTTAAAAAGTACATAGATTTAAATACATATCATAGAACCCTAGCCAAAAATAATTTTGAAAAAGACTTTTTCAAATTATTAAATAACGCTGTCTATGGTAAAACGATGGAAAACGTTGAAAAACGTAAAGACATCAAATTGGTCACATCGTGGGAAACCACTAATCGCAATAGATTGGGTGCTCGTGCCCTCATTGCGAAGGCCAATTTCCATAGTTCAGCACAATTTTCTGAAGATATGTATGCGATTCAAATGAATCGTCTCCATAATGTGTATGATAAGCCAATGTACTTAGGTTTTACAGTTCTCGAACTGTCTAAATGGCAAATGTATGATTTTCATTATGATTACATGAAGCCAAAGTATCATGAAAAAGTTTCTTTGAATTATATGGATACAGATTCATTCATATATTCTATAGAGACTAAAGATTTCTATAAAGACATTGCGGAAGATGTAGAAATGAGATTTGATACATCTGACTATCCGGAGGAGTTAGCAAAAAAATATGGGATTAGAAGGTGCAACAAGAAAGTTATTGGAATGATGAAAGATGAAAATAGTGGGAAAAGAATGTTGGAGTTTGTTGGGCTTAGAGCCAAAATGTATTCATTGTCTCTTGAGGGGGGTGGATGCATTAAAAAATCAAAAGGGGTTAAAAAGTCTGCATTAGATAAATTGACTATAAATAGTTATAAGCAATGTCTATTTGAAAAAAAGACATTTTGTGATAGCATGTTACTGTTTAGATCTAAGATTCACAATTTGTACACGCATAGAATAAGAAAAACAACTTTAAGTTCTAGAGATGATAAGCGAAAAATAAAAGAAGATGGGGTAAATACATATGCCTGGGGGCATTATAGAATTAATTCATAGTAGTAAGAAAAAAAAAAAAATGTAAATAAAATTAAGAAGAATAAACAAAATAATAATAAATAAACAATCAAAAATGTTAGTAAAATTAAGAAGAAAAAACAAAATAATAATAAATAAATGAATATTTAAAACCAAAAGAAATACATCTGTCTCTTTTACTTTAATTTATGTAAGCTGAAAATGTAGGGTATTGATATGAAAAAGTGTGTGTGTGTGTGTGTGTGTGTTTGTTTGTTTGTGTATCTGTTTGTGCCTGTATTCAGATATGCAGTGTACCTGTAAAAAAAAAAGGGGGAAGATAAACACAAGACTTGAGATTGAAATTGCGTACCTGTGTACCTGAGTGTGTGTCTATTTTAAAAAATGCAGTGTACCTGTATATAAAAAAAAAAGGAAGAAGAAGATAAACACAAGATTTTGGGTTGTATATGTGCATTTTATTTGAATTCACGAAGCTGAAGCTGAAAAAAAGTATATGTATATATGTATATCTCGAATAAATAATAATAATAACACAAAGAAAGTTTCATTTTGTAATGTTTTTTTATTTTATTTAATATAATGAATAAATGAATAAATGAAATATAATTGATTAAATTTAGTATTTGATATTTTTAAATATTTTTAACAAAGTTTAAAAATTCTGGTGAATTTTCTAGTTCATCATCATTGTTATAAAACAATTTCCTGATCTCCCATTCCTCAATCGGCTCCTCGGCAAGAAGTTCATCGAAGGTGGGCTCCATTGTTTGTCCCTCCTGAGTTATATCAAAGGTGAAGGTTTCCGACTCTTCAACCTTTTGCTTCTTGTGATACGAAGCGTCCTCCTCCTCCTCGATTTTCCGTTTTTCTGATGAAAATTCCAAGAGTTCAATCCATTCTGTTGGACTCATCTCTTCCAATTGAAAATCGTCATCGATGAAATTGAAGAGGTCCTGAATGTTTGTTGACATCTTTTCGAATGAGATACTTGTATTCAAGACGCTCTTTTATATCCGAAATTCCCTACGTTTCATACATAAATTATCCAAAACCTTACTGCGCAGGTTTAAAAGAAATTAGTGAGAACTTCATCACAAATCAATACTGTCCATGAAATTTTAATCTATTAATAGTACGCACACGTACAATTTTATAGAACTTCAGTAATATTTATCCAAGAGTTATGATCATTTGAGAACCCAAGCCATTTAACAAGAACTCTATCTTTTCGACGCCTTATTATCTTTTCAATCAAGTAAGTGTTTGGAAATCTTGTTTTCCTCAACTCTTCATTATAGAAACCTCCTTTCAGAACTGCACCTTGATAGTCTTCCAGTATGTATGTAGTTGGATTGGTATTTTGTATTTGATTTATTTTAAAAATTTCAGTTGTCCAGTTCGGCGTATACCCCTTTTCAAATGTATGTTTATGCTTGCTAATACGCACATAATCACCAAGATTAAATTTACTACCATTGAAGATTTTTATACGATTGTAGGCAGTTTTCAACAACTTGTTCTCATTTGACGAATTTACATCAACAGGTCTCATTTGAATTGTTCTATGATGTTTTCGATTGTACTCATTTATCAATTGTTTATAAATTGTAATCCAACAATATGTTCCATTATAACTAAACTCTCTCCACATCATCTCCTTAAGCGTTCTATTAAAACGCTCAACAATTGACGCCTTAAGACCACTAAAAGTCGAATAATGATTGATGTTATGTTTTCTACACAAACTCTTAAAGTCTGTATTAAAAAATTCTTTTCCATCATCGGTCTGTAAATTCTTTGGAATTCGATTCTCCTTAAGTATACCCGAGAATGCGCGTTCAACTTCTTTCGCAGATTTTGTTTTCAATGCTTGTCCCCATGCATATTTCGAAAACGTATCAATAACTGTCAATAGAAATTTATATCCTTTATTCGATGATGAGTACTGTCGCATTTCTACTAAGTCTGCTTGCCAATGATCATCGATTCCCTTCATAATAACTCTTCGGCGTTTAAAATTTTTACGAGCTGGTGCATGTAATTCCTCTATTAAATTCCTCCTGCCCATGATTATCTTTTTAATTATTTTTCTTTATATTCGGCTTTACCTTAATTTTTATTTTTATTTATTTTATTTATTTTATAAACGAGAACAAGGCCTCCTGCATCCTTTCGAAAAGTGCTGTCCACAGAACATTTTTAAACAGTTTGCATTTAGTACCAATGCTTTGACCATTTTCCGTATAGTCTTCCACCAAGTGGAAATTATTTTTCTCTTTATTCCGCTCATTTCAGAAATGACCGAACTTGTCAACGGTCCTATAGGTTGTAATTCATAGCACACACAAGACACATTATTTATCTATTTTATTATCGAATCTTAAAGAGTCTATATTTAAATTGATATTTTGATTTTCACCGTTGAATAAACTTCTTAATGACTCTATTTGCGAATTAAAATTCGTTTGTAAAGAACTTTCTGATTTTTTCAAGAGTTCTTCCATCTCAATTTTATTTTTATTAATCTCATGAAGAATTGTAAATGATATTTCACTTATTGTTTTCTGATCCGACTGATCTTTTCCTTTTAAAAGTTTTTCAAAGCTCTCCATTGTTTCTTCTACTTTTCTTTCTAAAAAGACTTTAGTAACTGCATCATTATCTTCCAAGGGTTCACCCACATTCTTAAGACGTTTGTTTGAAAAAATAATGTTCTGATCAACATCAAGTAGAACACCAGCAATTTGCTTTTTTACACTTGATCTTTCTTTTTCATTGCTTGTTGAGAAGAAGTGACCAAACTTGTCAAGAGGCATTTTGATATTACTAAATTATTGTTCATCACAGTATTATTTATTCAATAAATAATTTTTGCTTCACGAAGTTCTTCAACTATCGAAACGATTTCATTATTATGATTAGTGTTACCAGCTGCCTGTGAGCCAACTAAAAGTTTAAGTCTATCAACGATCTCATTTGGATCATCCCAATATACATAATTTGGCTTAGTTGAACTGAGTGTCATAAAACTTCCACCCTGATGCATGGATTTCTTATTTAGAGGTGTAGACATTGCACTTGGATTATCATTTTTAGAGAAAAGTTTTTTTATTATTTGAGTGTACTTTTTAGAACGATTTCCCTTAAGCGGACCATTAGGTAGATGATTTTTTCTATGGGCATTGGTTTTTGATAAGATTTTCTGATATACATCCAAATCCGTTTCATCATAACCTTTAGGATCTTTCAAGTAAATCAAAGAGTATAATCCAGGAGTAAGATTCCACTTTTCACCAGATTCCAACTCAATTTTCTTGTGGTAAATAGATATTTTAGAACTACCCAAAATAATTTGTCCACTTTTCTTAGTAGGTCCAAATGCTTTATCGAGCTTTTTCTGACGATCTAAATCATTTAAACTAAGATTAAAGATCTCATCAGTTATTTCATTCGTTTGATTATAGTCCACATTACTAATTGTATCAGGTTTATTATAACTCTCTTCGCTTGGTGCTAAGGATAAATCTTCTGTTTGAAGCTCAGATATTCCTTTTTCGAGTGCATCATAATATTCAGCAATACTACTAAAGTTTTCATCACTTTTAATTTCATTTCTACTATTAACTTGTCCTTCTTTCTCTTCTTTTTTTACTTTCATCAACTGATTTGCTAATAAATTCCCTCTAACAATTTTCTGAAGAGGTTGCGTTATTGGCCTAAACGTTTCCTCTAATTGATATTCATTTGCGGCTCTACCTAATTTAATGCTTTGAAATTTTCTTTTTAGTGCGTTTCTTGTTTTTGTCAATTCTTTCAGAACATGCTCATTCATTTTTAATTAAAAAAAAAAAAAAAAAAAAAAAAACCAACAGATCTAAACCGAAAAACACCTTTTGAGGTGGTTTCTGGTTTTCAAGCGGTTTGATGTAGTTTACCATGTGATTAATCACGGTTATTATGTGGTTTTAATACAGTTTAATGCGGTTTTCAGACGGTTTCCGATGTAAACAATACACCCACTCTAATCATACTAAAGATAGTATAACTATGTATCATTTTTATATACTAAAATAAAATATAATATAATCTGATATTTTTTCATTAATTTATTTAAAGTTGAATACAAGTTAATTTAAATCCGCAGCTTTATGCTGGAGTAATAGAAATCTTAAACATAAGTGTCCACAGTTAAAAGAACCGAATCGTTGAACTTGGTTATAATTGTATTTTATATTTTCTCCCAAATATCTAATAAGCTCTAAAGGTGGTGGTAAATTTCCAAAACTATCAAAATATCTGATTTGCTTATCTGCTTTGTAGTAAGCTACCCAATGCGTTCCAGCTCCAGTTGAAAGGTCTAAGTTAACAATACCACATTCTCTTTTCCGTACTCGTTTTGGTAACGAGTCTCTCATAAATACACCTCTGAAAAAGGGGATATGTTTGTGAGCAAAACTCACAATGTCTATGTTTGAGAGCGGCTTATTAGGTAGCTGAATTAAAAGTTTTTTGGAAAGTCAGTTGATATGCCATATCCCTTTTGATATGGTCTTAGATAGAGTCCATTGCCTAAAGCAATGGCTTCCATTTTTCTGTTATGTCGTTTATTTTCTTCCAATTCTTTCTTTGCATTTTTAGCACTATTAATACTCTTTGCAATAGCTGCACCACCAGAGGCAAGTCCACCTAATGCTCCGAGTGCTGTTATAATGGGTATAAGCGGCAAGAAGCCACCAACTTTCGGAACACTAATAACTCGAGGAATTATTACTTCATTTTTCTTTCGTCCAAAAGTCTTGTTTATTGCTTTTTTAGCGATTTTTATCGCAGATTGAATATCATAAGGCTTCTCCTTCTTCAATGCTCTGGTAGCCACTCTTACGGCATGCATGAATTTTTTCTTTTTCTCACATGGCTTTTTATATTCTCTTTGTTTGAGTCCCATGCCAAATTTTTTCTTTGCTTTCATTATGTTGGTTACAAAATAAGCTGCGGCTCTTTCCCCAAGAGTACTATCAGAGGCCTTTACACGCTCCCACGCTCTTTCGGCCAAATTTGAATCAGCTATATGCCGATTTCTCAAATCTTTATGATTAGCATATGCTATGTCGTGCTCCCTACAAGCAGCATCTAATGGATTTATTCCCTTTTCGCCTCTTTCCAAACGACTTTCTAGCTTAGTTCCTGGACCACAGAACTGATAACCTGGTATATGCAGTTCAATTGGGAGGGAGTTGATTATTTTATTGATAAGACCTCTACCTCGATAGAACTGTGATTTGCTACTAGTTGATTTATAAAAGCGCACTACCATTTTAATTGATGTTTATTCTTCAAAGACTTGCAAGAGAGTAACGATCTGCTGAGAGAAGTGTAGCTGATATGAGATTAATAAAACAAAAAACGAACATAGAAGTGAGGAATGTCGATTTTAAAAATGGAGAAGACAAACAAGTTAGACATAGCAGATTATTACCCAATTCAATTAGAGCCCTAATTGTTGGACCTTCTAATTGTGGGAAAACAAATGTAATGATCAGTTTGATCGAAAGCCCAAATGGAGTGAAATTTGAAAATATTTATTTATATTCAAAGTCTTTACATCAACCAAAATATGAATACTTGAAAACACTCGTGAACCCAATAAAAGGGATGGGATATTTTACATTTTCTGAAAATGAAAGTGTTCTGGCACCAAGTAAAGCCAAAAAGAACTCTATAATGATTTTTGATGATGTTGCTTGTGAAAAACAAAATAATATTCGTGCATACTTCTGTATGGGACGACATAATAACATTGATGCGTTTTATTTATGTCAAACGTATACACGCATCCCTAAACATCTTATTCGTGATAATGCAAACCTAATAATAATGTTCAAGCAGGATGAACTAAATATGAAACATGTGTATCAAGATCATGTAGGTGTAGATATGAAATTTGACGAATTTAAGAATATATGTCAATTTTGTTGGAAGGAAAAATATGGTTTTGTACTTATAAGTAAAGATGATCCTCTAGAAAATGGACGCTATAGACGGGGATTCGCTGACTTTATTAGAATTTGAAATATAATATGAACAAATCTCATTATTAGTTCACTTAGCAATAATCGCTCGAAATGACAACAACTCTTACATTAACGGGCAACAGCTCAATTTTAATGGCAAACTATCATCCACCCATTGAATTGAAGGGAAATTATGAGTGTGCACTCATTGATTTCCACATGTATAACTCAATTCCAAATGTTGATCACGATAATAATTTATTTCATATTGGAGAACATGTTTTTGAGATACCTGTTGGATCATATGAGCTTAGTGATATAAGAAATATTATTATTGAGAAAATGGAGGAAAAAGAACCAAATAAATTAAAACACCCTCTCATCGAAAGTAATAATAATACGCTTCAAGTGATGATTTCAACTAAGGAACACCCTATATATTTTAACAAAACGAATACTATTGGACAATTATTCGGGTTTAATAAAAAAGTACTAACACCGAATTCTATACACATCTCAGACCAGCCTGTTGATATTTTAAAAGTAAATACAATTCGAATAGAATGTAATATTGTAAGCGGATCATATGTTAATGCAGAATCAAGTCATGTATTGCATGAGTTTGCATTAAATGTCCCCCCAGGCTATAAAATGAGTGAGAAGCCGCACAATCTTATTTATTTCGCAGTGAACACGAGAGAGATACAGTCGTTAAAAATACGGATTGTTGATCAGGACGGAAATTTAGTTAATTTACGTAATGAGAGTGTTACACTTCGCCTACATTTAAGAGAGCGAAAATGATTATTTACAATAAAAATGTATGCTATCCTCCATTATCAAACACTTTGAGTTATACTGCAGAAGAAAGAAGGTCGTTAAGGACAACACTTACAACCGAGAACAAATTGTTTTTAAGGTCATTGGGTTTAAGAATTAGAGAACAATGACTAATTTATTAGCTGTTCGAGAGAAACCCTATTCGGATGAGAGTATAATCAAAAAAGAATATCATAGCTACTCTCCTTATCTACAATCATTTAAGAGTAATGATGAAGTTAGAATCACAATCCAGAATCAGGACTTATATGTGCTACCGTGCGAGAGTTTTATTAATATTGAGGGCTTAATATCTTTGCCTAATAATGCGCCTACTGGAGGAGGTAAACTGAAAAACAATTGCATGAGTTACCTTTTTGATGAGATTCGATACGAGTTGAATGGAATTGAAATTGATCGAACTAGATTTGTTGGCACTTCAACAACCTTAAAAAACTATATTTCTTTGAATAAACCTGAAAGTCGAATGCTTGAGAATTCTGGTTGGTTTAATGGAAACGAAAAACTCGTGGCGAATGATGGATATTTTAATTTCTCTACTCCTGTTAAATACCTACTTGGATTTTGTGAAGACTATAACAAAGTCCTATTAAATTGCAAACATGAATTAATACTACTCATAACTAAAAACATGGATGATGTATATCATAGTAAAATTGGAAGTATTGAGTATAAATTAAATATAACTAATATTACATGGAAAGTACCACATATTACTCTCAGTGATGAGAAGAAATTACTAATGTTAAATATAACAAAAAATGGAGGCTCACTACCACTAGCATTCCGCAGTTGGGATTGTTATCTCAATCCAACACTAGCAGAAGGCACTCATCATGTGTGGAATGTAAAACTTGCAGCCAATAGAGAACGCCCCCGTTTCGCTATAATAGCCTTTATACTGGATAATAAATTGATTCAAAATCAATTACGAAACTTGAAAGTGTACTTGAACTCTGAAACATATCCCTATGATGATTTGAATATAAATTTTAATCGTGAACGATTTGCAACTTTGTATGATATGTATGCAAATTTCCAAGCAAGTTACTATATGAAGCAGTCTGAACCATTGTTAACACCTAAGGAATTTAAGGAAAAAGCACCGATTGTTGTTATAGATCTAACACATCAGAATGAGACTGTTAAAACAGGACCGATCGATATCAGAGTTTCCATCGAGTTGGAGAGTGCAAGTGTGAGAGACACTAAAGTATATTGCCTGCTTATGCATGATCGGTTAGTTGAGTATTCACCATTAACAGGATTAGTTCAGCGCATTGTTTAAATCAATTCGATGGAGAATCAAGTAGTTGTCGACATTCAAGGATTTTTTGGAAATTGTGACCATTTTATATTAAAAGAAATTGCTATTGTTTTTGGGAATGGTTATTATCATGATATTCATTACCTTATAAGACCACCATTTGATTTTCTTAGACTAACGAAGAAGGCCCGTAAAACGGCAATATGGTTAACTAGAAATCAGCACAACCTCTGTTGGAATGACGGAAATTATAGCTTTTTAGAAGTCAGAAACTATCTTCGTGAGCTTCTCAAGGATATGAGAGTAATCACGAAGGGAGATACAAAGAAAAAGTTTCTTGAAAAGTTTCTAAAGACGTGTGTAATCAACATTGAAGACTTTGGGTGTCCACGATTAGATGCGATGAAATTAAATGTTTTCTCCGATTGTGGCTCCCATCTAAATAAAGGTGTATGTGCCCTAAGAAACGCACGAGTTGTATTAGATTTTATTATAATCTGTAATTTAAGTGTGATGTAAACCTATTGACTAAATTGAATAAAATAAAACTCAATATTTCAAATTTTATCGATTTTTTAATTTGTTTATATTTAGGAACATAATGGTATAATCAAATTCTAATTTCCATATATTTCAAAATTAGAGTTTTCTAAGATTACAAAGAGTTTAAATAAATTGTTTAGAGCACATTGGTTTGTTATTTTCTTATGTATTCTACAATTTGTGAAAAAGTTTTGAAAGTGTCTTAAACTTTGATCTAGTTCTAAATCAACTATTTTTGTAGTTAAATATTTACTTAAAAACTGTTTCTTTGCTCGACCTCGTACAATAACTGTAGCGAAACTATTCAATGGACTTAATATATCACCAAGGCTTAAATAAGAAATATCGCCATCACACCAATCCAATCCATCGACGTACTGTTTAGTAGTTTTTAGGGTTTTTCTTGTTATTTCATCCAGCTCTTTTACATCATATGGAGGCTTGAAGTGAAAGAAATTCGGAAGGATTGATCCTGCTTGCATGAAGGCCAATTCCTTTACAAAAATTTGTTGCTCGTTTCCAAATATATACTGAAAGTCAAGAAGAACACACGAGCTTCTGTCTATCTTCAACATTTTGTGTCTAATGTGGGCAATGTACTAAGCAGCATGAGCAAGACTCTTTGCCTTAAATAGCATTCACAATTCAATTCCCAAGCTAGTTTGATACAACTTTTCAATCGAAATGGACACACTTCAGCTGAGAAAATCCAGAAATTCAAGAAAACTTCAAGATCATGAAATCATTTTTGGTTTTGAGTATTTTGTTAATCTACAACTAAAATTAAAGTGTGGCTTTTCAACAACGAGACGATTTACACCTATGGTTTGGATGCAGCAGCATAAGCGTAATTTCATTGGATTTGGAAAAGATGAATGGATTCAATTACTGACGTTTAAGGAATATATCCAGCTAAGGCTTGAACAGTTTGAGTTCTTGATGCCTGATGCATTAGTTGATAATCCGAAGATTGAGAGTATAAAGTGTCATTTTAAGATTAGAAAATCCGATAAGCAATGCATATTAATTTTAAATCAATATGGAAATAAAATTGAATTTGATAGTGAATCATGGAGAGCCTTCATAAGATTAGGGATATTTTTCACATCATTCTTATGTTGGAACACACTGCTTAAAAATCAAATTTGTAATATATATAATAATTATATTATCCCCAAATGTTCAAAATTGGGAAAATATGATGTACAACTTTTAGATTTAAATGTGTCTTATGGGCATGAAGCAGAAATTGATTTAACTCGCTTATGCTTTGAAATTTCAAGAAAGATGGGAAAAGAAATAAAAAAAGATGTAAACCAGTATAGACAAGTATTACAAAAGAAAGTTACACAAGTATAGACACTTTATAAATAAAGTAAAATAATTCTTCAGTTGCATTACTACTCCAGGGACTTGTCGACTCTTCTAAAATGTTCTGAGCATGCATATTGTCCACTTCGGTAATCATTGAGAAAATAATGGCTGGCGATACCGAGCAATGCCGTTGTTTAACTGGAATAGCTGATCCAACGACGTAATCCCTCAGTACTCAATTCGAAGCGCCAACATCTAACGCAGATATTTATGCAGGGAGAGTGATCTTATTTAACAGTCAAAATTTATGCCAGAAGTCTATACTAAGATGCACATCTTGTTTAAGTTCAGGAATGAGAAATAATTCAAGGTCTGCAGCGTAGTCTCAATAGCTTATATTCGTTTTAAACTTAGCTACTACCTTACTAACTGTTTTGTCCGCTGTTCGAATTGTTCCTGCACACTTCTTAGACTTGCTGTGTGTCAATAATTCCATCGCAGCACTCCCATACCAAATATTTTCCTACGAATAATTTCATATTTTCCTATTCGCGAATAAGCGAAAAATTAGTTGAGATTTGTTCTTGTGGTAATAAGCTTTTGTTATTTACATTGCAGGTAGAAGCTTTTATTGAATTTGTTAAATTGGTAGTTCTTAAGGTTGTGTCTGCTTGTTGTTGGATGACACATCCCTCTGTTAGCACATTGGGGATTGTGGGTATCTTTCGCAGCACATCCGTAGCAAAATATTTTACGTGGTCATACACAATCATCGAAGTTGTGCTCTGCTTTGTCACTATTCCAGAAAATTGAAAGTGTTTCATTGCCGCTCCATAGAGCGGCGTTGAATCTGCGAATCCTGTTCTGAGTTGTCGTCGTTGACTTTCGTCTTGATGGGACAATTCAGTGACATATGAACGTTGTGTTCTTGGCTTCATCTATTTCATGTCGTTATAAAATTTTTCATGTCGGCGGATTTCTCTCCTGAGCTATCTATAATAGATGTTTAAATGATGTAATTCATGATGAACACTAGCTTAGCATATCGAATTAGCGATTCTACTAACTCGTACTCCGCTATATTGTTCATGAGTCTATCGGCGTGATCCTCTATGGTACATTGAAAGTTATCGAACAGATAATATTTTCCTTGACAGCGATTTTTTACCTTTTCCCAAATGTCGTAATCGTAATATCTTCGAATAATTTCCTGAACTCCACAAAATATGATCCCAAGTCATCCCAAGTCTGAGTGGGTACGTTGAAATTTCAAATACCAATCATTCACCTTACCAGTGAACATTAGATAGAGAAGATCGCAGAGAAGTTTAAGATCATTATTAAGATTATGTCTGGTAAGTGACTGGATACGATAAATAAATACATCAGTTCTCATGCTATTTACCACCCATAAAATTTGATGCACCTATTTTGCGTTATATTCAAAGCTTTTTCTGGTGCTACCTATGTGCTGGAGCTGCTAGAAGGTGCATTCTTTCTAGAAAGATAAAGTAACAACTCAGAGTCGTTAATGGCTGGTTGTTCGATACCCCCATTATGAGTTGGCACTGGATTCTTTAAATTTAAGCTGCTGTTCGCTCGGGCGGTTGTATGTGAAGCACAATTAATTGTATTTTTCAATGGTTTTATTTAAAATTGAAGTGATATTTTCTAGCAATTGCGTTTGTTGAAGAGTGACGGCGGACTGAAAATACTTGGCTATCTCGACTTGAGTACTCAGGGAAAGATCACTGCCATTAGCTGTTTGAGCTAAATTACGGTCTGAGTATGTTCTTTGTGTAGATCTAGTTGATATACCCCATCCAGGAGTATCTTCTCGAGTTCTATTCGAATACTATTGTCTCTTGTCGGCTTCCTCCAAAAGTCATAAGGGTCTTGAGATTCAGTGTATAAGGTGTTGCTGGAAAATGTCAATGGCATTGCAGTACAGTCTGCCGAACATGTCGGACAGTTTGGAACCTGGCTAATTTGCTCTAACATGTAATTAAATACTAAATTTGTAACTGTAAGTTTTACCTGGTCGATGAATCCCAAAATACAGAATTGTAATGGTCTGATCCGAAAACAAAGGAGTAAACCGATACTATTGTGTGTGTTGTGAGTTGTGAAAATTGAAGTTAGTTATTTGGATAGATCAGTTTTGGAAACCAAGACCAACTTTGTAATCAATTACTAAAAATCCAACTTTAATAGTATTGTCCTACTAATGCGATCAAAAATATACAAGTAAGTTGCTTGTCACCTTATGTTGGCGCCAAAATGTATAGTGTACGGGGTGTTATTTTATTTTCACTTAAGATATTCCCCTCTGGATAAATTTTGGTGGTCTTTTAAGCGACCGTCGTATTGCTTGGGTTTGAGTGGCGCACTCTCGCTAAGCGCGGTTCTAACTCGTCGGATTGTTGGGGTTCTTTCTCTCCCAAGCAACACAATTGTGCCCTGCCTTATATATATATAGAGTGCGCGGTAACAAAACAAATGAAATGAACTACTCTACTCTAAGTGACGCCGACACGTCATATAAACTACCCTGAGTCACTAATTCTATTGAAGAGAACATTGGTGATGGTTGTCCCTCTTGTCCACCCACCCACCCATAAGAATGTTTTTAATTTCCTACATTATCCTTTGGTCAAGACTCTTGTAGTCTTACCACATTTTGTAATATACTATTATGGATACTTGACGCATATAAGAATATTCTCTTAGTTCTTCATTTCTTATGACTTCATGTATTAAATTTCATTAAAAATCTGTAAAGTGCTAACATTGTTCTTTATCCTATAAGTTCGTTAGTAATCTTAATTAAACAATTTGTTTTCTTTTTTTATACCCTGAATCCATTAAAAATGGGTCAAATGCTATAATGGTTTTGTGATAATGTATGTAACAGGCAGAAGGAAGCATCTCCGACCCCTTAAAGTATATATATTCTTGATCAGGGTCAACAGCCGAGTTGATAGATCTCAGATACTATAAGAGCTGTACACTCAAATTCGGAATATAGGTTCCCGGATACCAGGCGCAGATCAAGTTTGCTTTTATTGATCGATGACTGCCCCCGTTTTTTGATTATCGATACATTTAAATTTTCGATAGCAATAAACACTACAATTTTAAAGGCAGAATCTTCTAACTAATATATAATATGCATATGCATATTATTGAAGACCCAAGTTATTGTTGAAAATATATTATCGTATTGATCTCATTTCTATCAGCAGCCTCAAGCAGCAGCCTCTGTATGCATAAATATGCGAAAGCGTGTATTAGAAAGAGATGGCATGATAATCGACGTGAGCGTCAATATGTCTGTGAGTATTCTGCAGACCCCCGTTACCCAGTTACGATTGCTTGTACGTATATATGTATGTATTTATGTACATATATGCACGTGTTTGTTGCCAGTCAGCTAGGATCAGTTCGGGCTCGACTACAGCTCTCTTACTTGTTTGATATAGTGATTATTTTATCACTTGATTAATTAATTAATTAATTAATTAATTTTATATTTCATTTATTTATCTACGCTAGAAGGCCACATTCAAATTTAGTAGGTATACTACTATAATTATAAAGAATGAAAACTTCATAATTTAGGTAGCTACTGATGTGACCCTCGTAAGTATATATAATAATAGAATAATAAAAAAAAACTTCAATGATAATGCTTCACATAGCTGGCTATTAGCCGAGACACTCAAGGTAATTTAGATCATTATCGCAAATATGAGCTGAGCTACTGAGTAGCTTTGCGTGGATTATGTTTTTATGATCTGCTCAGAATTTTATGAACTGCGGCACGACGCTTATACAAATCAACCAAAAACTGATAAGCACTTCTGCACCAGCATATGTGTGTTTATATGTAGGCGCGTGGGCAACTCGTTCTAGAATCATTGTCTCATGGACAATATGGAGTATCCGATCAATTACAATCAGTGGGATGGATGATCTGGTTCTTCCTGTGTCTTCCAGCCGTGCCCTTTGCACTGTGATGGCATACTTTTGTCCCACCGGCTCTGCGATGATTTTGAGGCCGACGTAATTGAAGATCCGCAAAATATATATATACTGTACGTTATAAATAAGTTAAAACGTTTTAAAACGTTAAAAAATAATATTATTGAACGGCTACTACAATTCGTGTCAAAACTGTATAAGCACATAGTAAAAATTAAGATATAGGCAGACTAGCTCCGATCTACAAGGGTATGTAATCTTCAGTGTGCCAAAGTGTGATGTTTATTCTTGGTAGAGAGTCATAGATACCATGGGCCGATCCTGTCATCTCCGACCTATATAGTGTCTTTGTCACCATAAACACAAATATAAATACTTTATGGGGACTATTAAGGGTCACTTCTTTTAAATGTCTATAGAGGCGGTGAAGGAGTAAGTCGCCCACTCCCTCACACAAAAATCTCCTGCACGTTTATATCTTGATAAAGTCGTACGGTAGATTACTGAGAACCTCATAAGATTGGTAAGAAGTTATAATCAAGATGGGTATAATGGATTTGTGCAGTGTATGTAACAGGCTGAAGAAACCATCTGCGATCCCATAAAGTATATACATATATTCTTAAGATTTAAATGTGGAACACAGATTCTCTTATGCAAAGCGCAATTTCAAAATTAGTGGCTTCGAATTAATATAAAGTATACATTGACATATTATTGATTAACAGGGCTTTTCATGAAGATCTGGTATGCAATTTCTAAGTTATAGTCGAAAATCTATTCTCATGCTGATCTCATTAAAGCATTAAAGGCGCAAGCATTCTCTGTATTCATAAATATGCAAGCGCATGCGTGCGAAATATATGGCAAGATAATCAACTATAAATATTTGTGTGTATATTCGACAGCGCTCCGTTAGTTACCGAGGATGACATGTACGTATATATCAATGTATGTATGTATATGCACGCATTTGTCGCAAACCGGTGATTTCAGTTCGCTCTTGTGAATAAAAACTTGCGCTGTGACTTCTTAAAACCAAGTTTTTTTTTAACATGGAAGGAGTTAAAAATAACGTGCAACAGAGCCTTAATTTTTTAATTTAATTTTATCGTTTTGAGATCAATGGAATGATAAAACTAGTTTAACTTTAGATCTATTATCAATAATTCTAATTAATTCATTTTAATTATTTCAGAAAATTAGTTATTCTTATGTTAAAGCATGTTTTGTTACAACCAGTGGAGCAAAAAAAAGTCAGAACGTTGCAGTCGACTGCGAAATACTCTGATCTTTTATGGAGTTTTTTAGAAATCTACCTTCCTAAATTGTTTTTACAAATGCGGTAGATATAAGCTTTCGTTGATTTTAGGGGCGGGAGTGGGCATGGTTGATAAAATTATTAGAGAAGTTGTCGTTCCAAGTTTGGTAAATGTCACTCTTAAATTACGGGTGACATGGGCTTTTGGGAATTTCGGAGTCAGGAGTGGGCATGACCAAAAGAAATGTGTAAGGAGTTTCCTAGTAATCATCCTTACTAGTGGGCGTGAAAACCAATTCTTACACTTTGACGAGGGCACAGATCAGTAAATGTGCAAAGTATTAATTCTCTATCTTCATGTGTGTTGAAAAAAATTGCGTTCATACAGACGGACAGAAAGCATTACGAAAATTGCATAATGCCAATATACCTTCGGTATTAGACCATAAATTCATCTCATACATATAAGTATTTATTTCGACCGATTTGAATTTTTATCAGATTAATCCCGTTTTACAAGAGTATGTAATTTTCGCCGTGCCTAAGATAGCCGTTCTTACTTTTTTTTCAATCTTTCCATGACAATTCATCTGTATTATTGACAACAACCTAATTCTGACTTGATAGTATTTAATTTTTTTTTTTTGTAAAAGATATTGTCAATGTTTCTTTTTTGACAGTCTGTTAACCAGCCACGATGCTCAGTATTTGGAGGATACGCAAGAGTTTTGGTATCAGTATTAGTAGTTTTATTTGCCAATAATTTTCAAGTTTATGCCAATTGAAACTTGGGTACAGATGCACTCTAATGTTTAAGTCAACCAGAGAATACCACTTCAACAACTGGCGCCCACGAAGTATTACAGAAACTGCTCACACTCGCACTTGCATAAACACGTTCTCACAGTTGCTGAAGAGCAAGCACAAAAATATATATCCACATCAGGCACAAACATCAATGGTATGTATATATATACAAACATATATGTGTACAAATGCGTGCATCCAAAGGCGTATCCAACTTTTCGAAAAGGGGGTCCGAATTGAAATATTTTTTATTGACTTTTTAGCTAAAGTAAACTGACGTTAAGTCACCTTTATCCGATTACCTTTCGCTGACCAAATTTGTGTTTGTGTAAAGTTAAGATATAGGGGGCAGCTGCCCCATGCGTACGCCCTTGCGTGCATCAGCAGTCACAACAACGAAAGCGACGACGACTGTGTTGACGGTAACATAGAGAGTTGCTGTAGCACACATTTCGCTGATTTTACTTTTTAGTTTCGTGAAATACGTGGATGCAACTGGTCAAAAGTGTGTTTTGCTGCAAAGCAAAACAATAATAATTCACAACGGAATTTCCAAAATTTTAATTTACATCGTTTAGACTTAATAATATTGCGAATATGAGAGAAATCTTTTGTATATCTGGATGCTAAGAATTGTGGTGTTTAGTGCATATTAAGAAAAGTACTGGTTAGTTTATTTGGAATTAGACTGGATGTTCAGATCTCTAAATTACTATCGCCGTTTATCAAAGGTCAGAATAAACCAAATAGAAAAAAAATTCACTTTTAGTTTAGTTTTTTAACACTTATATCTGAAACAATTCGACGTCGCATAGGAATACAGAAAAAGAAAACACTGAGACCAACTGCTCACATCTAAAAACTACAAATTGTATACACCTACATATATTTTTTGCGGCCAGCTGAGCAACGCGTGTTGTGGTTATTTCTGTTTGCGAGGGAAGAAATTGGCGGAAAGGCATCGACAAAATAACAAAAATCAACATTTATCTTAAGCTCGCCGAAGATTTCATACTCTTGCAGACCTAAGTCTACCTCTTCATATAAAAATTGTATTATTAATAATAAAAAAGCGACATTTTCCAATGGGTGCCTTTTTGTACAGTATGTCCGATTTTGATAATGTGTACTTATATATAGGCACAATGGATCGAAAGATATAACCATGTTTCTTGTTTCAGAAATTTTAGCTTTAGCTATAGGACCACTGTCCGATCTTACCTACTCTAACATATTTCACAGGTACGGAAAAAAAACAAATATGTTCCATCTTTTATCAAGATAGTCCTTTAACGGGGGGACTATTTTTACACACACAGATGGACGAACGAAAATGTCAAAATAACTTTCATTTCCTTCAGTGCGTTATAAATTCCACGACAAAATTATAATACCCTCTGGAAGGGTACATATAACCGATGGAAAATCGTGAATGCTAAAGAAAAATATTTATTTTTAAAAATTTCGCAATCATTTCAATTTTGCTTCAGCGAAACGAATATAAAATTCAGAATTATACAGAGAGGCAGATTGCTATACGAGCCATAGCCACAGCAATAACAATAAAACGGATCAAAAACCAAAACAAAAGAGAAAATCTGCTATAGATTGTATTATACATTTATTTGGTGAGTAATCATTACACTCTCAGTTATTCATTACACTTACTACCACAGTGTGATTTGTTGAAGTCGATTAGTACGACTAGAAGATGGCTACAAATAAAGTAAATTCGTACATCACAATGTACTCTAAGGCGGAGTAAAACTGGAATTTTATATTTTCAAAGAGCTGTAAAATGCATACTTACGCTTGCATACTTACGCTTGCTTCAATTATCAAGCTGCCACCTTCTCAAACATGTACGCATATTTATGTATTCAGAAAATGCTTGCACTTGCTGATAGTATTGGTGACAATGCGACTTCGGTTTCGACGATAACTGGCGTGTTTCTTATCCGATCTTGATGAAAATTTTCCAGTCGCTCAATACTACCAATTGGTAATCATTACCTTCGAAATTGAGAGAGCGCCCCTCTGTGGAAAGCCCTCGTTGATTGAGCGCTGACTGTTAAGATGCTGAATGTTGAGGTGCTGACTATCAACTCTGCTATCCCGATGTCCTGTAGTAGCCCTAGCTACTACTTTTGAACAACTTCATTATACTATTTTTAATGGGTTCACGGTACAAAATCATTAATAAATGCCAACCTGCTTTGCTTTGCACTAAACTCCGTTAGACTAATAATTATTATATGGATATGAGAATTTCTCGAAATAGCTTTCCATTAAAGCCAAGTTTAGAAACCAACTCATCCTGCTCAATTTTGTGTATTTGTGACATATTAGATTCACCAAAACAACTATAAATTCATGCCTTACACTGTTTTTTTCAACAAAATCTTCATTACAGTTACTCAATCCTGACTTTCCAGGCGGTCCTGATTTTGCTTTTTTGTCATAAGCAAGTATTGGAAAGATTTCAATGTTAAGTTCTTTTGATCCGCAAAACTTACTTCTTAAATTTAGCTCAAGAAAAAGCAAATGAATTTATGTGTCGCATTATAGCTTAAATTAAGCTGTACCGCAGATCTGCCAATATTATTTCACAGCTTGGTGAACAATTCGCATCGCAGCTTTAAGGGTTCTGCTGAAACATGAATAGCAATTTTTGGAATTTTTATATATTGATACCGAAGGTATCCAGAGTAGCAGTTTTTAGAATTTTTATATATTGATACCGAAGGTATCCAGAGTATATTGGTTTTCGACACCCTTAAAGCACCAGCGTCAGATAAAGTATTTAAATTGGGATGCTATGTAATCGATTATCGCAAAAAAAAGTTACATATCTCCCAACAGTTATCAATTGTGGTTGGTAAGTTGTTGGCGATGTCCTTCAAAAATCGGCATATGCCACGCTCAAAAAATTGATAAAACTTATATGTTACGCGATTTGGAAGCTATAGTTCGTTAGCTAAAATTGGACCACTTCCATTCGTGGCGTTAACAGATGAAAAACATATTTCTCTCGCAATTTAAGAGTTACAGTTACTGAACTTGAAAGGCAGATTACTAGAAACATTCCTTAACAATTGTTTATAGACACGCCCACTCCCGCCCCAAAATTGTTCAAGTCATCTATTTCTTGCAATTTAAAAGCTAAAGCTACCAAACCTGGAAGATAGATTACCAAGGACGTCCTCCAACACTTTTTCGGCCACGGCCAACCCAAAATTCTCAAAGGCCTATATGTAGGCCACCCTTCGAGGATAGCTTACTAGGAACCTCCTTCAAAGATCGATACTTCCTGGTAATACCTACTCTGATCTGTTATCAGATTATATTACTTATGGTATCAGAATATTTCGTTATCGGTTACGCCCGATTGCAACGTTCTCACTTGAAGAGACAATTGCAAAAGTTGCAAAGAGTGGGCTGCGTATGTATAACAGAAGCAATGCGCTCCAAACCTGCCCAACAACGGCCCTTGAATCCTTAATGGAGCTTACACCACTCCACCATACCATGCTCCAGCAGAAAGCCACGGTTTTGAGGATGACGGCAGAAGGAGTTGGGGGCAATCCTGTCCTAAGCCATAAAGATGCCCAACTCCTTTGAAATGAACTGCCCCTGCTAATGCAACCTAGGGACGAAATGTTAGCCGAATACAGATTCGAGCGAAATTTCATTGTTCGTATAAGTAATAAAAGGGAATGGACGACTCTGAATGAAGTCCACCCTATGAAATCGCACACCATAACATGGTACACCGATGGATCACTCACCAATTAGGGCACAGGTCTTAGAGTGGTGGGCCCTCAGTTATCTTACCTTGAATCCCTGGGAACGCATACCAGCATATTTCAAGCTGAGGTGTGCGCAATAGGGAGATGTGCGGACTTCAACCCAAAACGTAACCATCAAAATACGGATACATCCATCCTATCCGATAGTCCAGCAGCATTAACCGCTATTCTGGGGACTAAGATAACAGCGAACGTAGTCCATGAGGCTCGTTCAAAGCTAGACCTACTCGGGACGCACAACAGGCATACCTTACAATTGGTACCGGGCCACAGGGATATAGCGGGAAACGAGGCGGCTGATAAGCAAGCAAGAATGGGGAAGAAAGGCCCTTAACAGGAACATAACCGTATTGTGGCATAGGGTGACACACTATACGACTGGAACTTAGAAACGAGGAGAGACAGAGGCGGCAACAGAGGTGGTCAGAGACAGTGGGACTCTGACAAGCCAGATGTCTCCTAGGTGGTTATAATCTTAGACGATTTAAGCAAGCTATAACCATGGGAAACAACAGAAACAACATCCTACTTACCGGAATCCTCGATGCGTATCCCAGCAGAAAGTTTCGCCTTAACTAGAAATTATTTCATCACGTAAATCGTTTCATGAGGCAAAAGAGTCTAAAACAGAACTAGTTTTAAAATAAAATGTACTTAAACATCTATTATGAGAACAACTGCGGGGTAATTTGTTTTCTCGATGTAAATTAAATAGTGCAAGTGGATTCAATGGCTTTTTACAAAGTGTCATAGTATTAAGAAAATTATAAACCGTATTTAAGGTCATAATTTATAAAACAGTCCACAAACATAATGATTAAGAAAACGACAATGACGAAATTGATAACCGAAGACGAAAGCCAACGTTGGAACCGGTCTTGTTCAATTTGTAGATTTTCAACGAAAACGAAATTTTTTTTATAACCAAAGCTTAATCTTATTATTTTATAGTCTGTGGTGCATGATAATTATTGTAGGTGTATAACTCCTATAATTTTATATCTAGAGTTGCCACACTTGGATGGTATATTTTAATAGCCACTTCCGAATATTAGCTGAGTTTACCACTTTGTTAAAAATAGTTCCGGTTAGTCTCAATTTCGGAACCAAAAATATTGGAAAGATACATCTCGTATAGCTAGTGCTAGACTCTCCAAATTTAAAATGTACATAAATGACAGCTTCTTCTAGTCAACCTGCTGCCGTCTCACACACAGTCCTGCAAGAAGATTCTTTGCCGTTTGCCGTTTGGTAACAAATGTATTAAAGTAGTTTGCAGTCGGTTAAGACTGAGATGGTTTCAAAATATCAACTAGTCGATCTCTTCGACTAAAGAAATTTTACTTATTTTAATTTGATTAGTGACAATAAAAAGCTGACTGATCTCTCTATGTATTTAAATTTTCAGCAGCAGCAACCAAAACAAAATCACTGACAAAAGCCAAAAAAAAATGACGACAAAAACTTGCACGCGCTTTTGCACACCGATGGCAGTAGTCAGAAAAACTTCTGCATCAACAAAATTAACTTCTGGAACAGAGAGCAAAATAACACCATCGGCAGTGGTACAGCACAAGAAAATTCCAACAACGACCACATCATCAAATGACAACAACATAGAGACAACATTTACATTTAAATTAAACCGTGACACTGTTGGCAGCGACGTGATCTCTAGTGAGTCATCAGATCCCTTAGAATCTGATTGTAGCGAGGAAACCGAAGAAGAAAATCTCCAACAAAAACAACTGCAGCACGATAAAAAAAGATACAATCAAAACACTTCAGCTCCAAAATTCGGAGCAGCGACAGCACCGCCATACTGTCAGTTGACAATGAAAACGTTACAGACGTCGATGAGGATACGGAGGAAGACGTAGTCGATGTTGCTAATAACGATGATTCTGATAAAAGTGATCAAGACGATGGCAATGAATCCGATGATGAGGAGACTGACGATGAGTCTGACGAGAGCAGCAGTGCTCAAACGGCAAAGGGTATTCGCAAATATAATCTCGATGATTATAAAATAATTAAAACTGTTGGTAAGTTGAAAACTCGACTTCATATATGTAATTATATAACAGAAGCAACAAAGGCACCTTCGACTCCATAAATAATATATATACTCATAAATTTCATTAATATTCGACACTATCTTGTCATGCCCATCTGTCCGTTCGTCCGTCTTACTATCCGTCCGTTCAACTTTTATAATATAAATTCCTATATACCAAGTGTAAGCTTAGTTTTTTTTATTTGATTTGAAACTTCTCCCGGTTTTCCTATTTTTGATAAAATTAAATGACGATAACAAAAAAGTATACAATTAAAGATATAACCTTTTTATAACCAATTAAGATATACCCTTTCAATTCAGTATGTGTATGCATTGACATAATATTTATCACCTGTGGAGATTTTATTAAGTTACAATCTCCTATAGTCTCTGAAATCGCCATATTTATTCAGATGGACGGGGTCGGTGCTGCTTTCTTCTGTCAATTACACACATTTGCTCAACAACATAACCCTTTTATCTATGTTGAAACAAAATTGAAACTATTTTATGATTTGCTTTCTTCGTAAGACTATATTCTCTAAATTTCATTGCTCAAACTATAAGCGTCTTAGATAATCATTATATACATTTATAAGCCTTTATTTGAAACTGCGTGCGACTCTTAATTTTTAATTTGCTTTGATCACAGGACCTTAATGAGTAAGTTGTGTATGCTTTTCTAAAATCCATACGTGGGACTTTAATGAATGAAACTTTAAAATTTGCTTTAAGCACAAAAATACAAGTCAAAACAAGTAACAACGTTGCAATCAGTATACACTGATATCAGCTGACAACAGTTGACAAAGAACATTATTGCGAGATGGGGTGGCCGTGGCGTGGCTCTATCACCAAAAAGGTTATATTTTTATACAATTATTTTTGTTTGTGACTCGAGCTCTAAGATTGTGGGAGTTATAGGCTTACAAGCATTAACGCAAATATTCTCTTGGACGAAGGTAATGTCCCTTTCAAGTTTCATAATTTTAACTATAAAATTAGGGGAGATAAATGATTGCACGAATTGTGTGGAAGGCAATTTTCTCTCTTTTAAGTTATATTACATTTATATACAATATATATATATAATATATATAATAGTAATTTAATATTAGAAATAGTAGTATATAAACATTGACGCTTGAAAATTGGGGGCTCCGAGGGCGTGTACGACGCGTCGTCACCAGCAGACTACCCTTTAAATTTTGTGCATTTTATTTATTTTTGCTTGAACTTCAGCTTGAAACCAGTTTAACCCGTAATAATACAGTTTGCGAATACCCTTGACAGTATCTCTGTTGCTTATAACTTTGATTAACAAGCGAGTTAGTTGCAGTAACATACCTTTAAAATTTGGTGACCCTAGTTTACAAAATCTGAAAAATATGCACATTTCTGGTTTATAGGGCCGAAGTTCCTGGTGCTGTGGTGTGGGCTTGGTCTGAAAATTTATTTACAGATCTTTGAAGGTTACCAGCAAGTTTTCTTTCACATTTGGTGACTCTATCCTTAAAATTCTGGGGGATATGTCTTATCGACTTACATTTTCCGAAATATCGACTTTGACGCATTTTTTATCGGAGTTTTAATTCGACGGCTCTAACTCAAAAAGTATGCAAGATATAGCCATTTTAAACATTTAGATGCCAATCTTTGAAGGACATCGTCAACTACCTACTAACCAAATTTGGTGACTGTAGCTTTAAAATTGTGAAAGATATGTCGCTTTAGCGATTTGCCTCCTAGTGGAAGTAGCTCTTCAGCTTTAACATTTTGTCTGAAATTGGCATTTTAGAGCTAGGTAAAGTGTGTCTCCTAGTCGGGATACTATATATATATTTTTTTGCCTTCGGTTTGCAAGACTATCTTTTACAACGAGTCTGAAGTGGTTACCAACTAGTTTTATTGGTTCACTTTAATTAGTGGCAGCTTTCAGTTGTCTTCATTTGCAGCATATAATGCGTTGTTTTTCTTGTTTGCTGTCTGTTCATAAGATTTCTAAAATTTCATTGGCCAAGACTGGTGAAAAGTGACACGTTAGTTTTGGTTCGAACAACAGAAAAAGCACTTTCCAATTTTCTAGACATATATACAAGGTGAAAATAAAAGATTACAAAATCATTAAGATCGTTGCAGTTAAATTAAATGCGGTATCTACCGCAAATTCTACGGCAAGCCTTTCTATCTATATTGCTATCTGTTATCAGCGTGCATTTCTTATAGTATCTAAGTATCTCGCAGTCGGTTACTCCCGACGTTCTCTATTGTTTTAACGTGAATAAGTTGAGTTAATAATTCTTGGGGATTAACATGTAAAACAAAATTAATCACAAGGATTGTGGAAGCCCAGAAAAATCTAGTAATGCCAAAAATGTTTAACGTTAGAAGTTTAGTATAAAAGAAGTAAAACGTAGAGATTTTAGTATCAAATATTTGATTAAAGAGAGTTTTACTGAGAATACGTTAAATAGACCTAAAGATGTATACTTAAATCGAAAAGAATTGTGCAAAGCTTAACCAATTGAAATAGAATAAAGTTCATAGTTGATCTACTTGAAATGGAAAGCCGACATAATAACGTAAGGTGAGAAGAAAGAATTTCCTCTGAGCGAGTCAATGCGATATTGGTAGTTTTTGTACTGAGGAGACCAAATACATAAGCATCATCATCATAAAACGGACTAGGGACACATAAGATGACCGCTTATTGAAATCGAGTACATACTTTTGCCCTTAATAATTTAAACGTTACAATGGAAATTGGCAATCGTGTAAATGAGCAATTGGGTCTCTAACGTGCTTAAAGTCCCTAAACTAAAATTGGGAACAAATAAGACTAAACTGGTTGGCCAAGCAATTATGGTAAATAGAATCGTTGCGCCCGAAGTATATTTTACATCAACAGCGAATGTGCTAAGATTAACGGGAGATAGTTGAGCTAAGCAACAATCTTTGAGTCTGCTCTGTAAATTAATATGATATCCAACTCAGGAACGATGAATAAGGTTGCGTTTTCAGAGGGAAAACATCATTCATTAGGTAGACAAATTCCAGCAAATTAGCAGTGGTGTATCGATTCCAAATGAAAACATGTTTGACAAGAGAAACAACTGTTTTAAAAAGATGTTGTACACCTGAAATCAAAATTCGTTTACTCTGATAACGAAAGTAATGTCCGTAATTTTTTTTTACCTTTTCAATACCGTTAAAGTTAGAGCCTTGAAACTTGGAGCATATACTGGACTGTGCCCTTTTCAGACAAAGTGTTGAAATTGAGGTGCTACGACCAATAGGACATTGGGAAAGTGGTAAAATCGATAATCACAAATCGCATAAAGCCACATATCTTCCAAAATGTTAAAACCACAGTCATCAGATTTGGTTGGTAGGTTGTTGGCGATGCAACCAAACTTTTTTCGGTTACGCCGGCCGTCAAAATTCTTAACAGCCTATATCTCTTGCAATTTAAAAGATGCTTTCCAACTTAGAAGGTATAGTACCCAGAATCTCCTCTAATATTGCACTTGATCAGAATATTTCACAGTCGGTTACGCCCCACTGCAACGTTCGCACTTATTCTAAGTGGCGTTGGAATATTTAAAATATCATACTTATCAGCATTTTTACGAAAAGGAATAATAAATTATTACTTTCAAACATATAGAAAGACTGCAGAGCTAAGTTAGGACACAAGCAGGATTTATGTTTCAGTTTAACCCAGTTTTTTATTTTCTTTTAGGATACCGAGCAAACAAGCAAGATAATCTCGTAGCATTGGGAGATTATAAATTAAATTATCTTATAATTAAACACTGTTAAGACACTGTTAATTCATTGGTGGGATAGAATGAATCTGCAGGAACTGATATGATATTTCTGATATGACCTAGAGGCAATAGCAGTGTGGTTCTCATAACACAATTGGTAAATTTGTAGTCGCGCATTGACTTCGAAATAGTCTAATATCAATGTAATACCAGTTGATAACTGGTAACAAAGAACAGGATGTCTGTAAGAAAGAAATTTTTCTTAAACATCTTTGCAGAAGGTTGTATTAGTCAATTACCTACAAAGTTTCGTAACTTTGGAACTTAAATTGTGAGAGTTATAGGATTTTAAGAATTTTGTGGTGTGGGAGTATGCCTGATAACCATAAAAGCGGCAATTAAGACAAGTTGGACAGAAATCAAAATAGTCCAAATATTTTAAAGACTCATAAAATATGTACATCTGTGCTTAAACCAATTGAGTTCTAATTTGCATTTGCCATTGTTTCTCTGTTTTTTGCAGGCACTGGAACCTTTGGACGTGTTTGTCTTTGCCTAGATACGGTTTCCGAAAAATACTGTGCAATGAAAATTTTGGCCATAACAGAAGTCATACGTCTCAAACAAATTGAACATGTTAAGAATGAGCGAAATATATTACGAGAAATTCGACATCCGTTTGTCATCAGCTTGTAAGTACCTTGTTCAATTTCAATTTTTGCAGTAGCAACTGCCTATGCATTTGTGTGCCTCTTGTGGAACAATTTAAGAAGCGATTGTAAGAAATGCCCGTCCTGACTAGTAAAATTTAACGCTTATAGAATGATCAGAATTAAAAAAAAACAAACAGTCATCTGACAAAGCTAGATTTTTATAGCAACTAAGCCCAATATTTCGTACATTCACATTCTTTACTTTTCGCGATTACATTATAAGTCTGCGCAACCGTTTGATTTAAATTAAATAGCTGATCAGCATTATTTAATTCGTCTTTGCTGAATGAAAAGTAAAATAATTAATTAAAATGTAGAACAAGCGAAATATTTTTTTTGCAAGCAACTGAAAAAAGATTATAAATCATTAGTATTTTGCTTTCAGCATTTAATAATAATTAGTTACGAAAAATAAATATAATTAATTAAATTTTAATTGTATTTTAAGCAATCGCTGCCTTTCTAGAAAAAAATACATGTAACTTTAATATTCCTGTATATTTTACAAAATCGATACAAAATTCGGTCGAATTTCTACAACTTATAAAAGTTGCAACATACTGTGCGAATTCTGAAAGTACAGAATGTTGTCCCTTATGGGAAAATTACAGTCTATAATTTTACATTTTGTAGACCTTAGAGAAAGTAATAAATGTTGATAGTGGAAATAGCCAATAGAAATTAACAGCTTTGCGTTACAATTCCATAATATTGATTAATTTGAACACATTTTCTTAAAACAGAGTTACTTGCTTATGAACTTACATTATTAAAACTTTTAAGTTATAACTTAATGTTATATCTATTGTCCATGTGTTTCTTTTTTGCATAGTATACACATTTTTAGCCGATTTATTTATTTAATGTAGACTAAACAGTCCACAAATGTTAAACATAATTTCAAAATATATAAAATTTACAAAATTAAAGTTCCCACACCGCGTCCCACAGCTTTAGAAAAGTTGCGCTCATACGAAGGTACAACATTCTGAGCATCCCACAAAACCAAAATCATACTCTACAAGAGTGATATTATTATTTTTATTAATATAATTGTTAGAGCTTGTGCAACCTATTGGATATATTATGCCCCTGCCTAATCCAGCCTGATTATGTGAGTAAAAGTAATGATTGATTGTGGTCTTCGAGTGTTAATTTCTATATCAATTCTTACGCAACCAGCAATTTCCCATGAGCAAGCTTTTGATTATCCGAAGAGAATTTTTACTTATATTCGACAATATGCTTCTTATTACTACTGCCAAATACTTGTAGTAACATTTGTTTCCATGCAAGAAACGTCTTGTATTTGACATCTCAGACAGCATAACTCATTCTTACTCATTCTTGATCAGCATCACTATCCGAGTCAATATAGCCATGTTCATTTGTCCAAATTCCATTATCTTATTTGCGCAGAACCCTTAGCTCAAATAAGCTAATATGCTGACATCTCAATTTTTCTTCGGAATATGAAATTTTGTTGAACCTTTTAAACGTTTTATTTACAAGTTTCCTGTTTAACGCCTGGCTACGAGCTTATATTCTGATTCCAAATAAAGCTTTCCTTACATTCTTAAATTTCGACATTATGTTAAGAATGTTGCCTGTAAATTTTCCCAAAAAGAACAACATTCTGGACATTCAACACTTGTAAATTTGAATTGGTATTTCATTAAGATCTCTACATATTGCCATGTCATCTTCAAGTCAGCCCTGTAGCCTCGCAATGCAATAATAGCCGACTGTGTCTCTGAGAAGATGGCTCTTTTATCCTTGTGGGTTTACCCTCATATTAAAAGAAGCCCACCTCGAAGAGTAAAACCACTAACAATACACTACATGCTTGTATGCTTAGTGGTAAAATAATATATACCAGCTGAAGTTACCTGATTTGGAAGAACAGCCACACTATTCACACAATTGACGAAAGCATATATTCCACAGTTATGAGCTATAAACTCAAAATTTGGAAAGTAGATTTCGGGTAACGCTCCCCAAAGATTGATATATATAAATTTCAAAATAGTAGATTTTCTAACAATAAGTTTAAATTCTTGCAGAGAATGGTCTACAAAGGATTCGACAAATCTATATATGATTTTTGATTATGTTTGCGGTGGTGAGCTCTTTACATATCTGCGCAATGCAGGCAAGTTTACTACACAAACTTGTAAGTACAATAATTTTAAAAACCCGAAAACTAATAAATTCAAAGTACAATTTTCTTTACACCCTAGCCAATTTTTTTGCAGCTGAAATTGTTAGCGCTCTAGAATACTTACACTCATTGCAAATTGTCTATCGGGACTTAAAGCCCGAGAATTTGTTAATTAATCGAGATGGACATTTAAAAATTACTGATTTCGGATTTGCAAAAAAGTTAAGAGATCGCACTTGGACATTATGCGGCACACCGGAGTACATAGCTCCTGAAATAATCCAGTCCAAAGGGCATAACAAGGCAGTCGACTGGTGGGCGCTAGGTATGTTTTCATCACGAATACATTTCATTATAATATTGTATCTCGACTTCCTGTAAAGGTGTGTTAATCTACGAAATGCTCGTTGGCTATCCGCCTTTCTATGATGAGCAACCTTTTGGCATCTATGAAAAAATATTGAATGGTAAAATTGAATGGGAACGACACATGGATGCTGTTGCTAAAGATTTAATAAAAAAGTTGTTGGTGAATGATAGGACCAAACGACTAGGTAATATGAAGGTGAGTAAACTTAAACATGGTTATCAGGGTGGAGTGGAGAGGTGAATGTGGAGTTATGGAGTAACTGAGAGAACCCGTGAAATAAGTTGAAATATCATCAATCTTACGTACTCTTTACCAAAACATATATTTAAAATAAGTAGCCTTTTGACTTAACATCTACGAGAACTACGGGATTTACCTAAAATATATATACTTTTAAAAATTAGAGACTCTAGTTTTGTGAAAGATATAAGCATTTGCGATTTAGAGGGGCTGTCATTGACGGTTACCTTTTAAGGATGTCAGCAGTATTTTTTTATCGACCTTTAAAGAATGTCGCTGCACTCAGATATACCACATTTTAGTATATCGCACTGAAATCATTTTTAAATATTAAAAAAGATTTTTAATATTTAGAAAGACTTGCACTGAAGCGACCATATCAAATATGTGTTCATTTTTTCTGTTTTCTTTTAATAAGGAAAAGATTTCTAACTAGAGAGAAATACTTTGATACCAAAAGTAATACCATCTGATAACGAGTACCAGAGAAGAGTGTAGCCTAAGGTCGATCTTTGAAGGAGGTTCCTAGTTATCCATCCTCCAAGTTTGGTTTTAAAATGACGGTAGATATTCGATTTTGAAAATATTCGGGCGGGAATGAGCGTGACTGATTTTTGAAGGGTGCTACTAGCAATATACCTTTCAAATTAGGTGACTATGCGGTCTTATCGACTTCCATGGATTTTTATGGATTCTTACAAGTAACCTACCAAATTTGACGATTCTAATTCAAAAAATTGGCAAGACATAGCTATTTTACACTACATCGCCAACCAAATTTGGCGACTTTAGCCTTACAATTGCGGGATATTTGTGCCTTTAATGATTTGCGATTATCGATTTTATTGATTTCCTAGAGTGGAGATAACACCCAAATTTTTAAACTTTACCTAACGCGGACACATACCTGTATATGTTCCAAGTTTCAATATACACATAGCACCCTAAGAATTAGAAATAAATACCATAGTTTTTAGAAGACCACAAACATACATTTTAGAAATTAACTTTCTGTATAATAGGGTGACTAACCATTGCCGTCATATATGTCGATTTACTAAAATTTATGCCATTTTTTTAATGTGATGATTTACATTCTCTGGACCTTCGATATCAGAGTATTAAAATGAATAATCATCAGAACGACAGTCACGACCGGTTTTTTTTTTTATCAATCGCTGCGGATAGTTATCTTCCTCTTATATCTCCGATGTGCAAACCAAATTTACCCAATATGCATATTCTGGTTAAATAGGACTAAAAATCGTCAACACTTATAAATTAAATCAAAAAACTTTTATGTTCTAATAATGTATCGGGAAAGCTAGATGTCGGTGGTAAAAGAGGTTGACAAGAATCCAAACCCGTGTTTGTTGCTTTCAGCTAGGCAACGGATTTCCAATCAACTGGAGTCTAGGAAGGACCCGGCGTACAGACATATGTTAAAACCTAAAATATTATTATTATTATTATTATTATTATTATTAATAGAGAATATGTGACACAAGGCCCTGTAATATTTAGAAATGACAACAGGATTGAGCAAAACTTAATTAGTTGTGCATGAAGCTAAATATATTGAAACGACCGCATATATTTTTTCGTGCAGTACCTAAAATTAATTAGTGCTGGTGCATTGATGTACAACTTTGTATTGCACACATTTTCGAAATATTCATACATTTTCACAAAATGGCATAAATAAATATACATATGAAAGCTCATGTAGATATGTAAATGATACGAATGATACGGAGGTGTTTCAAAGCCATTGGTTACACAAACCAGATCAGACTGGTTTGCGAAATTAGAGCGAACAAGATAGAACGTCTATCTTAGACACACCGATAATTACATAAGCCTATAGCATACCGGAGTCAACTTGCCTACATCTACATTTCATCATAAATTTTGAAAACCGATTGTTCCTTTGAAAGGTATATTTATTTTATTTTTTTAACATAATACCAGGCGTGCATAGTAAGCTCATTAATAAAACAACTTAGTAAGGCGGCGTCAGTGCTGTGTACTTAGTTTTAGGCGGTTTCCTTTGCTAACACTTGTTTGACGGTTTGTGTATTGTTGTTCTTTGATTTAAACAAACATCTGATGTAAAATTTTTAGTTCGAAGCCTTAACTCGTTTTGTCCCCTTTTCTACTTTTTCTACCAAATTGTTGTATTTTGGATTTGCTTGACCTCATTTGTAAATACTTATGTTATGCTACAAAAAGATGCACATTTAAGCTTGCTAATCACTCAGCACAGCCACAATTTGTGAATCGTTTGCTGCGAACATAATTCATGAGACACAATATTGCCAAAAAAAAAAAAATGCTGGGGCGGTTTTAAATGTAAACATGCCTTTATTATTGCCATTTCTTTTGTCCATAACTGATTTGCAGTAAAAACAGATAAATTTCTCATCAAGATAATTTTAAAACTGAGAGACTAATTCGCATTTAAGCATTCTGACAAACTGGCATAGCATTATCAAATCTAATAGTGATGCTGATCAATAATATATGTATGGGGTCAGATACGTCTCCTTCAGCCTTCTTCTTTCTGATATACAAATAATTTATTATTTCTAGACAAAAAATATATATATATTTAAAGTGTAAGCACTCTTCGGTCATCATTTCTACGCCGTGAACGGCAAATAAAAATAAATTTTTGTTTACAAAATACGCAAATAAACACGAACGCGCAGACAGTGTGCAAAAGAAGCACACATTCTTAAAATAGCATTTACGTGTCCGCGCCATTTGAGTTTTACTCCGCATCATGAATTTCTTAACGGAAAAAATCATAATAATAATGTGACCTCTATACATATTTTAATGTGGAGTAATGGTAATGGTAACTCTAAATTTTCACAACTTAACGAAAACTAAAAAGATAATAATAATACTCTAGTCGAAATGGCCGGCTAGGAAATACTCTGTACCCTGGGAGCGGCAGGAGTTGACATGGCAATCTGTTTTTCGAGGTTTTTTTATACATTAAGGTTTATCGATGTTGCGGTCCTCCATTGGAAGTAGGGCACCAATTTTAACAATTGGTCCGACATAGGCATGAATGAGTATATATTCCTAATATGAAGTTTCAAGCTTCTATACCTTCGGTGTACAAACCTTAATTCGCGTTCATACCTTGTGACGAATGCTCCAAAAATTCTTAAATCTAATTTTCTGGTCAACTTAATGAAATTAACTATTAATAAGAAAGTCGGGCGTAACCGACTGCGACTTACTCTGATGCCATAAATAATATCATCAGATAACAGGGAGGGTGTTACCAAGAAATACCGATCTTTGAAAGAGAATCTTAGTAATCTGTCCTCCAAGCTTGCCTTTAAAATTGAGGTAGATATCTTCAGGAATATTGAAGGGTATTACTAGAAATATACCTTTGAAATTTGGCAACTTTGTCTACGAAATTGTCGGAGATGTGCGGTTTTATTGATTTAGTCTTTCCAAAATATTGCTTTTGACGATTATGGGCAACTGTACGCTTGGCCATACTTTGTCTGACGCGGGCACAGACCAGTATGTGTTCCAAGTTTCAAGGCTCTAGCTTTAAGGGTGTTTTAAAAGGGTGCGTTTATACAAAAGGACGGACGGGCCGACCGCATGACGGACATTGCACAAAACCAATATACTCTTTATACCTTCGATATCAGAGCATAAAAGTACGAACTTAATTCAGAGTTTTTTCATGCCACTTTGATATACAATTATTTTTACAGCATGCTCGATGGCATGCATTATTACAAAATCTTTTGTGCGGATATAAACTTAAGCTGTAAATAAATGTTTCATCAGGCGCTAGTGAAAAGAATTTGATGATCCCTTTGTGGCATATTCTTGAATATGGATCTTTTAGGTGGTCCCCCAATTACAAGGCTCATCAGCACAGGATACAAGTAGAATTTAAATTATTTGCCCTTAAGGGCCTTAATTGGAATTCTTATATTAACTACTTACCTACAGTAGTACACTTTTATTAATAAATCTTCCTTCTCTTTCTGGTCGTAGAATAATGCTTTGTGTAATCTTTTTACATAAGCTTAAACGGTGAGATTGATTCTTCTGAGTTAATCAGCTAACTTAATTTTGCAGCTCCGCTCATAATATATGTGTAGCAATTCCTGATCTTAGTCACCGTACGTTTTAGGGCGCACCTCGAGGGGTCTCTTAGGTGTCATGTAATTGACAGTTTACCTGTGTCTGCACATTAACAATGAATTCATATGCTAGCCATTATGATGCTGAGCTGAGTTCTTCCCCATTTGCTATGTATATAATAACACGGTTTACACAGAAAGAATCAAAGGTAGTAAGGAATATTGTTGGCTTAAAATTTGCCTTGTCTTGCAATCGCAAATCGAATATCAAAGGCATTCATTCGTTGCTGTTTTTTATTCCACTAAACCTTCTTGGGGTCCCATAAAACGGATCACCTTCCACCAAAGTAATGATAAGTAAATATCGGATGAGGTTACCTCAAATTTTCTGGGTTTTCGTCCAGCATTTCTTTATTTTATATCCTTTATTTTAGTAAATATAACAAACATTTCAATATATACACATATTATAATATATACAAATATAAATATGTAACAGTATGTACAACAATGAATAATATAATATAATTAAGATATGTATATATACATTAAATACAGAGCATATTTTTTTATTTGGTAGCCGGATTTGGAATTTTTTGAAAACGAGAAAAATTATTTCATATATTCATCAACAGCTGATGTTCGGAAGTCTGAAAGTACTCTTAGAGACTTTAAAAGCGTAAGACTTCAAATATGGATTAAGTTCTTATATATCATGCGTAGATCGAGTTTATTTTATTTTTATGGGAAATACTCCGTTTCACAAATATCGATAAGCATTAATTAACAATAAATGTAATCTAAAATTTTGATCAACATAATCATATCATTCATTATTAGCGAATAATAGCATAATTTCGCATTAACAGAGTGCAACGAAAATTAAGGAATCACCATTACTAATAATCATCATCAATCTCCAACACCACTCCAACTCGAAACACTGATCATTTAAATTAACCTAATATAATAAATTGCAATAAATAGCACAATAAATGCGCAATAAAGTGCGAATTGAAATTCATTTTTTCCTTTTTAATATTTATTCGCAGAATGGCGCTGATGATGTAAAAAGGCATCGCTGGTTTAAGCACTTAAATTGGACTGACGTCTACAACAAAAAACTCAAGGTAAGGAAACATTAAACACTCTGCAGATCTAAGCTCACTTAGATTAAGTAAAATAGTTCGCGTGGGAGTTACATTTTTATATAAAGGTACGATGCTAACAACAATAAATCTTTTGAGCAGAAAACGCAACTTTATTATGGCTTGGGAAAACATTTTTTCGGATCTTGGCTGCGTCTTTATCAAGACCAATTGAATTCTTACAGTATATTCATTTATTAAGTCCAGAACTCAATGTATATATAAAAACCAATACTGCATATATAAAAACCAATACTGCAACGTCTGAACCCAATTCTGCTCTTAAGAAGTTGTATAAGTCGATCTTAATATCCGCAATACAGAGCTGCTTAACTGAAAAGATTAAAGAAACCATGTTTGCATTTTATTTTATTCTAAATCTCAGATTCTTAACACTTACTTTTCTTTGGTTTGTACTTTTCAAATGCTAAATCAAAATTTGGATATGATCGTTCTATTCGCTAAAGCGGCTGCATAATTTTGTCCTATCAGATTGAAGTTTTAGTTTGTGATATTTTCCAATCTTAACGTAGATAGATCTTTAAATATTTCGAAAATAAAATATTACCGTTCATTTTAAATGCAATGTGTCTTTGGACGCCACTAAATAACTTAGAAAAATGTCAGTTTTTTCTTCATGAAAATCAACACGAAACTTTACTTCATAATTCGCTTTTACAAATTTCGAATATTTTTGAGCGGGTTCTGAGTACGTTTCAGCACCACAATTCATTATGCAAGGGTAGTAGAAAATTTGATAAGCAATCAAATTGTAACTGCTCGAGTAGCCGAGTAGTCTCTAAATTTGAAATATAAACCAGTAATTTTTTCTTGTTCCTTCTGATCAGCATGATTCCCCGGGCCTTCTTTGTATCTCTCTCGAAGGAATCATTTATTATTCCTCTTCACAAAAAATGGGGAAAATCTGGTATTCCAAATGACAGAGGTATTGCAAAGTAATCTGTAATTGCAAAACTATTTGGCAAAATCCGCAACTGTTACAACATATTTGGGAATCAGTTATCCTTCCCGGTCAATATGGGTTAATTAAAAATTGCGAAACCTATTCTAATTCGCTTGAATTTAATGCAAACTGATGCCCTCCAAATCTTCTTTTGCCATTTCAACAGGCTTCTTTTTATTATTCTTCCATCACTGGTTAATCATAGAACACTTCTACATTTTGTTTTTCGACAAAAGCGTATTGATGCGAAACCCGAAAATTGGTTTAATGCCCGAAACCCGAAAACAGGCTTAAAAACGTGCCTCTATCTTCTGTATTTTATGTCTCACTCTTTATCTCTGCTTCTCAATGTTTTTATGTTCGGTAAGACTGTTTTCTTTCCAAAAGTCTTGCAATTAATATTGGAACTTAACACATTTTTATGTCCCCAGATTTATTTTCGATACCCCTTACAGTATTTTTATTTTTAATTTCAAATATAATTTATCACTTTTAATACAAATAAATTTTAAAAATACATAATAATTTGGGTGGGGGAGGGCGGGGGTGGGATATTTATATATATATATATATATTTGAATAAATGATAGGCTTCTCCGATTTTTGGGGATGCAATGGGCGTGGGCGAAAAATTTTCGTTGCCACTCCAACGCAGTCATAAGCGCATATGTATTTAAAGTTTCATTTCTCTACCATCTATGGCGTTAGAACAAGTTGCTTTAATACATATGTGCACGGACAGATGGACAAAGTCAAACATTGCACAAATCAAGTATACTCATCCAACGTCTTTAAGTATTAATACAATCAACACAACACTCACGGAGCTTAAGATTAAATCTTCCTTGTCATTATATGTACATGTTACAATCGTAACGAACCTAATAATCCCTAATTGATTTTTATACATATTGCAGCCACCAATTTTACCTGAAGTACAACATGACGGTGATACTGGAAATTTTGATGATTATCCTGAAGAGAAAGATGGCAAGCCCGTCAAAGCAGTTGATCAAAGAGATTTGCAGTTATTTAATGATTTTTAATTAAGCTTAATGAGAAGCTTAACGAATCAAAATAGCAGACAATAAAATTAAAAACACGTCACACGACCGACTTATGCTTAAACTGTATATTATTTAAATGTCATTTGAAAATATTTGTTTAATTTAACAAAATTGGTTAGGAAATATGGACAGAAAGCCTTTATCATTCTTTTCCAAATTATATAGCAGAAATTAAGCATTTTCAAAATACATGTAAAAGTAAAATAAAGTTTTAAAAAATGTAAAATGTAAAATATGGCCTTATTCACTTGTTTCCACTAAATAATATTATTTGTATATAAAAATATGGTTGGCAAAAATTCCAAGTGTGCTGACTGTTTGATTATTGAACCTATTACACACACCGTAAAATACTTCATAAAATTTTTCTATTGATTTTGGTAAATCCTCCCGAAAGGCATATATAATTTCTAGAAAATAATTATATTAGAAATAGTGGGATGACAGAATGTAAGCATACCACTCACATATTGTTTTTTTATCGATAACTTCCACTGTACGTTTTCTTATTTTATAACGCACATTCACTAAGAAAGAAATACCGATCTTTAAAGGAGTTTTCTAGTAATTTGTCCTCCAAGCTTTATTTTAAATAATCAATAGCACGAAGTTATTTCACTGTATAAACCTTATTTAATATATTTAGTATTATAACTTGGACTTAATATTTATTCAGAGCTTTGTATTTTATACAGAATATATGTCCGCTTCATGCAACTTACAGTACGTGATTCAAGCGACCAAATGCGACTGACTCATACTTCATGAAAGTAGCTTAAACATACCATCGAAGGTCTTGATCATAAGGAGCTTACAATTACCGTTCCTCGCAGGCAACAACAGATTAAGACTACAAAACGGGAATGCAAGGCAAGCTGCAGTGTACATAGGCAAATACAGTTATTTCCAACATTTAGACTGGAAGCCTTGCTTAGTCTTTATAACAACACTTTGTTTATAAGAGGTTTACAGCCAATTGCTAAACCACTTTTCAACAAGAGGAACGATCGATTACCGAAAATGAAGGTTTGAAGCCACCGCTAAACCTTCTCACAACGAGAATAACTAAAACCGATCGATAAGCTAGAGCTCTGCGAAAACCACTGATGAGTTGCAGCAGCCAGCCGATCAGCGAACGCCCTTTATCGAGAGAGAGAGGAGCGCTGTGCAATGAGAGCGCTGCTAACGCCGGCTGCTGCAGCTCAAGCTGCATTTAACATAATGTGGATATGTAATTAAGACTAACTATACGCTATTTATATTAAGCCACGCAGGGCTCCAAATTCAAACATGTTAACCACTTATAATCAATTAAATGTCTTTGCTACTGCTGCCAACATTAGCTTTTAAGCTGCTGTAGAATTTTGGGAGCTGGGGTTTGCGTGGTCCAAAAATGTATCAACGTGTTGAAGGGTGTTCCTAGCAATATACCATTCAAATTTGGTGACTTACAAATTGTGTAAGATATATGGTCTTATCGACTTACACCATCAGGTATATCAGTTTTAGGAAATGGAGTGGGCTTAGCCGTTTTTTTTTCTTTATCTTTCAAGCTACCAGTAACATTCTTTCAAAATTTGGTAACTGGCTTACATACTTACTCATCTCAGCAAGTTTGTGCCTTTTTTGAAAATGTGTATCCCGATATTTTAAAGAGCTACCTGCCAAGTTTGGTGACTCTATGTTTACAATTGTTCGATATATGCAGTTGTATCAATTTACACATCAGAAATATATACATATATATAAAGGGTGCAGATATGTGCGTGGTCAACAAATTTATCGATATTTAAAGACTGTTATCGGTACCTTCAACATTTTTTTCCTGTTCAAAAACTTCGGAAGATCTAGTATTGTTATTATCGCGAATAGTATAATAATATGTTAAAGCAACAATGTTTACATAGTTCTGTATGCACAATGTACATAGAGTTATCACAACATTCTGTATGCGAGTCTCTTAACAGATCACTGTAAAGACGCGCATAACATCGATTAGCGTAATTTAGTCGTTCCATTACATTAAGCAAAGAAGGTTGCGCAGCGCTTGACAAAAAGATATGTTTAAATACATATAAGCATAACCTCTAAAGAAAACTCCTCGTGTTATTAAAGGTCATGGGTGTTTCAATCGCACATAACCCCAAATCTCTAACATCTAGTCATTTCGGATCTTTACGGACGGGGACGGCGGAGCTGTGCGTGGCCGATGCCGAATACTGAAGGACTTCGCCAACAATCCACATACCAAATGTTGTGCCTTTAGGTGTAAATTTGTACCTTCGGTATCAGAGTATAATTCATACAAAATACTGCCTACACAAACTCCCTGTTAATTCGAAATTTTAACGTTGACTATCCACTCACATTAGTTAAATAATTGATAATAATAATAATTAATATATAAGCTATGTTTTTTTTTTTTTAATTATTGATAGATAATTGAATTTGAATTTTTATATAATATTGTTTACCGTAATGTAGATTGTAGAACCCCTTAGCCAATTAAGACTTTCGGATTGTTTTGTTCATTTTCGAACGAACTTTATAATAATAACTCTATAATAATAAACATTATGCAACAAGGCCAGTGGGCCGGCTGTTATTGATAATTTCACAAAGAATTTCTGGAATAGCGAAAAAAAATTAAGCGTTTAAGGTACAGCAGTTGTTTCGTAGGCCCTCTAATGACAGTGTATGAAAAAATAAATTGGTAGTCATATCCGTTTGGGTATAACGGTTGGAAGATTTTATGTTGTTTTTGGATATTTGATAATGGCCCATTTTATTTTTCTATGGAATATGCATATCGTTACGGAGGAAAGTGAATGCAATTGCACATGTACGCACAAGTCACATAAATTATCGTTCTATCTGATAAGAAACATAAAAAATGCAAATTACAGTAGCAATCTGCTGTCTAAAAAAAAAAATTTACTTTATATTCATTACATTCATGACGTACAGCCTCTATTGAAAAGTGTAGTTGGAATTATTATGCCTCTCGAACAAACTACCGTGCTAAGCCCAGCATCATAGCATATTTTTCAAAAAGTTGTCTTGAGGGTTGGCTGCAAGTCCGTTATAAATGTCCTGATTGCGCCACTAAAATCGAAGTTAAAAATCTGAAAGCTGTAATCGGAATTTGCTCGTCTCATTCGAATCAAGCAGAGCCTTCAGTCGTATATCCTAGTAATCGGGATGTGATCCGAATCTTACCAAATTTATGAAGGAAGTAACAATCCAAAAACCAAACCCGACAGGCTTAGTAATAAAGTGGTATACACTGCCTTCTGGTACTTCGTTTTCTTTTAATGTTGCACCAAAAAACTAAACTCTTTCTCTAGCTTATCAGGATGTTTGAGGTCTTAAGACTCAACTTTGTAAGCTATATGTTGACAGTATTTCTTTTGAATTTGATATTCTAGTATTTACCGAAACTTGGTTAAAGCCTGATATTCCGATCATTCAATATTTTCTAATATATATATATATATATATATATATATATATATATATATATATAAATGTGATCGCGTATCACGCTTGGGTGACATTGAATTTATAAGTATTAAAATTGTGCTTAATACTTTTTCATTATTTATCACAAATCATCTATCCGCTATCCGATTTTTTCCCCTATGCTTTCTGATAGAGACTATTTGATTGTATGTAGTGACTATAATTATCCTGAAATTATATGGTCCGCTTCCCAAATGTATTAGTGCCACTCAGCTCAAAGGAATTTATTGATGAGCTTCATAAGTTATCACTGTCTCAAGTTAACCCTATTCGAAACTGTAACGACCGTTTAGGTGATTTATCTTTTGTATCAGATCCTACTTGTAGTATTATCTCTCACTGTGATACACTTTATCGTGAGCATTCTTATCTTTATAGACCTGCTAACTCTTGTGCCTTTTATAGCAACGGATTCTACACGTAAGAATCGTTGCTTCCGTAAATCACATTTTTTGGAACTTAATTAATTGTTATTAGACACTGATTGGTCGGAAAAAATTAAATGTACCAATATGGATATTGCAATATCAATATTTTATTCGACCATAAACTCACATTTCGATGCTTGTGTTCCGCGTAGGAATCCTGTGACGGATAATAGGCCTCCCTGGATTTCACTACAATTTGCAAAGGATGTTAAAAAACTCTGCTTTTAATGAAGTAACGAAATCAAAGAATGATCAGGATGCAGCCGATCTGTTTGGTGAGTATTTACAATCTACACATTCCTCTACTAACTTTTCACCCAATCTACCCTATTCATACCTTGTTCAAGGATCTAATTGCATTTTTGGTCCAGTGATCACGGAAAAGTCACTTCTTGGCGATCAATCAAGCCTGGATATTCGCCATGTCCAGATGGAATACCAGGAATTTTACCCAAGTATTGTTCTGAGTCTCTTTGCAAACCTTTACTTAAATTATTTACTTTGTCTGTTGAAGCTTATTCTTTCCCGCTATTTTGAAGGAAAAACAAACAACTCAACTGGAACAGTTATGTAGGTCTATTATTTCACATTTCCAGCATGGTTTTGTAAAATGTAGGTATTTTGCCACTCACATTATTGAATTCACTTCTCTTGTGATCAAAACGATTTCAGAATAAAATTCAAACTAATGTCGCTTCTACAGACTTGGGTAAGGCCATTGATTCTTTTAACCATTGTCTCCTGTTTCATAAACTTGAATTTTCTAATATCTGAGTAGCAGAACTCAGAAAGTTATATTCAAAATATCACTTTCTAAAACTATCCTAGTTACCTCTTGGGTACCCCATGGTAGTCCCCTGAGCCCAGTGCTTTGTAATCTATGTATGAATGACCTTCCTTCTGTTATATGGGTTTCTAACGTACTAATGTGTGCTGATTTCGACAAGTAGTTTCCAATGCTTATTGCAGGCGATCTTACTTTCATTTTTGTCATGGTGTAAAATTAATTTGCTCCATTTGAACTACTCCAAGTATAGGATCATGTCATTGTATCGTAGCTCTCCTCATTTTGTTACTCACACGGTTAATGGGATGCCACTTGATAGACTGAATGAAGTAAGTGATTTAGGTTTCGTAATTTAATTTTGATTTAGGATCGTAATATAAAATTCGATAGTCATATTAAATTCACTGTTAGCAAACCTTTTCAAGTATTTTGTTTTATTAAGCTTTGGTCAAAGGAATTTGCTGACGCTCATACGAACAAGATACTTTCACTTCTCGTGTACGTCCAATTCTTGAATATGCATCTTGTGTTTTCGCAATATCATATTCATCAAAGTAGATTGGAATCTGTGCATAAGAGTTTCTTACCTTTTGCTCTTCGTCGCTATGAATGCGGTGTACTGCCTCCATACATCAAAAGACTGCACCTTATTAACCTTCTCTTCCTAAAAAATCGTCGTGCTATGCATTCATACATAATACCTAGTATGTTTGTAGTTAAATTACTAAATGGTGAAATCGATTCAACTGCGTTGATGAGCCAAATTAAGTTTTCTGTTCACTCTGTTCTCTTAATCGTTGTACTTCTAATTATTCTTTCCATGATCCGTTTATAGTACTAGGTATTGATTAAATTCAGAGTCGTCCATTTCTATAATTAAGAACTCAGTTGTAAACGTTTTATCTTGTGAATTACTTTTTTTTTGCATGTACTTGTGGTGGGACTTAACTAATTCTTACTTATTGACGCAGGTAGGCAGCCATTTGATCGATTTGAATGGAACTAGGTGAGAGGCATATATCCTTGCAACGCTAGGCAGAGAGTGTGACCAGCGATTTCTAACTGAAAGCAGTACTAGGAACAATCCGTGAGAAATCAAGGAGACCGCTAGACATTGTAAGTGAATATGAACACAAATCAAACCTAATAAGGGACATCGATGGCCTTCGCGACACCACGGAGCAACCGGTCAACTTCATGCTTATTAATAAATGCAGCAGCGAATAATTAGCATTATATTAATTAATAACGCAACCAAATATAAATTCGTTACAAATAAATACTCAAGAACAACATGTTTATTAAATTCGATAATGAAAGTAACACATTTTTATAAAGTTGAGAAGAAAAAAACGTATTAAAGTGCTAAGATATGGAGCAGAATTCCAATTAGAGCTAACTGGAACGCTGGATTTTATGCGTAGACAATTTAACGGCGCAAACTACCTCCCAGGAATACCCAAAAGTAGCGAAACAAGTCTGGGAATGGAATTTTCGCTTCGATGGCAAAGCCGTTGGAATTCCCGATTCAAGTGGTCAGCCGGTACTTATGGACTTCTCTTGAATTTGATTCCAGGAGTATTTCCTAACTTGGGATTACTTTGTAAATCTAAAAGACGAGGTTAACCAAAGGCTGCAGGCAATTCAAAAGCCCTTTAAGGTGTATATGGTAGAAATGTAGTCACTCATACGGCATCTGCATTTTTCCGCAGAAAGGGAGTGTGCGGCGGATCATGGATATTGCTAGTTCGGATGGAACTTCCTGTCTGGCATGGACACAGTCTTCAAGTGCGCAGGATTGATAGTAAGCATCTCAAAGAACGGGATACTAGAGCATCCGGATGAGAGAATGTCCATAGCCACGACATATTCGTCACTCGGAACTCCAATTCATGCGGATGCAGACATTTATGAATTTTTGCGAGGAGAATTGGCGGCATTTGAGGATATAAGAGTAATATCGCCTATAACGTAACGCCGCATTGTCACGATTGGCCTATTAAACAACTATACATTCCAAAGAATCCTAAAATGCCAGCGAAGATAAATAAACAGTTGGCCGAATTGTTGGCCAAATGCTGCATCGAGCAAAAATTCTTCAACGAGATTGCCGACTAGTAATAGCATTACAGTGGTCCGCAAGGTACAAATGCTAGCTAAGACTCGCGCCCTGAACTGTTTCCATAGTCATGCGCTTGGTAAAGGACCGATTCATGGTTTCGAGGTAACGAGCCGGAATAAGTTGTAAATCTACTCGTGACGACAGTAAGCCTGACTAGGCCCATAAATAGCCCAAACGATTACGGAGCATATCGGATACCTGGCGACATCCGATATTATGTAGCCTTACCTGCACATCGCGGACCTCTGTGCAGGTGGACTCGTTTTTCTGCACAGCTCGTGGGAATTGAAATGGATTCCAAAAACAAAATAAAAACCAGAAAGAGTCCGGTGCTCGACCAAAACCGGTGGGGAGTGATCCCAAACGGAGGCAGTGGCTTCAAAGGCTTTCAAAGGCGAATCTTACGCAAATTTGAAAGCGAATTTCAAACTACCAGTGCCATGGCGCATAACTTCACGTATGCCGAGAGGCGGAATGCGGCCAGTGCTCTGAAGCGGCAGAACGCGAATGCGCTGGCCAATATACCGTCAATTTAGTGGGATTGATCAATCAATTGCTCACTTGCAGGATTTTGAAATCTACACTTGGATCGTCAACTTATCCAGGTATGTCAGCAGAGGTATGCCTGAAGGGGCATGGATGGGGGCATCTGCAAACTGTTGCATATACGGATGATGTTGAGGTACTCTTTAGGGGAAAGCATCCCCAAACTCTATGTGACCTGATGACTAGTAAACTGAAAATACTGTCATCTTGGGTTAGGAATGGGTGTGAAGCCCAGTAAAATGGATCTTGTTCTTCTCATAGGAAATTACGAAGTCCCTCCTCTTGTCCCCCCAGACTAAATACCGTAACTAATTCTTCAGTAACAGTACCAACTTGCTAGGGTTGCACTGGATAGGAAACTAGCCTGGAACCTGTGGTAGTCGTTCAATATTAATATTTTTTTGGTACAATTCTTGGTCCACTCTAAATTAATCGTTGTTGATTAGGCGGCCGCTCAAGCGAAGAGATATGCAGATAACCGACTAGAATAGAACCACTCAAAACGCAGCACGAAATCGCTGTCGAGAAGCGCTCAGCAAGAAGCTTCTCATAAGCGCACGGTTCAAGCGAGGTCTTTTGGCGGTCAAACTGTCAAGGTTATTGAAAGAGGCGTGCACTTTGCAAATCGACATTGTATAAGATATGAAATAAAACCAGTGATTGTAACCCCAAAGGTTACAGTGTGTTTTATATATATATATATTGGTGTGAAAGTGCGGTAGTGGATAAAATGTATGTTACAGCAATTGGTGAAAGAAAAATTCGCAACCAATTCCAACCGTTGTAGGCCATTCCTGGGGAAAGAATATAGACCCGACCTGCCACCAGTCCGAGCCAGCTGAACGCCTTAATAATTTACACCGCGGGAATGATTCAACCCGACAAGATTGCAATTAGTCGGCCTTATTTCATTGAATCGACTTCGGAAACATCGCTAGTTAGCGGGACGGAGTGCGGAACAGAGGGCAACTTCATCCCACGGATCCCGATTCAGCGCATTTTCACTATTGTCCAGGAGACAATAAACAGTTTGAAATCAAATAATTCCGAGTTATTATCAGCTAGTGCCAGATGACCTTAAAAGTTAATCCATGAAAACGTGAATGATCAGTCAGCTGCGTTGCGCACGCGCCTACTTACAAACACACGTAATCTTTGAGCTAAGTGCTTATCAGCTTTTGTGTTTTGTATAAGCGTGGAAAAACAGATCATAAAACTTAAGCAGACCATAAAATTTGAACAGATTATAAAGTTTGAGCAGATCATAAATCTTCTGATAAATTCAACATAGTCAACGAGCTCAACTCGTAATTAGCCAAATTCACCAAATTACTTTGAGTGTATCACGTAATCGCTAATAGTAAAAAATATAATTGTTGGAGTTTTTTTTTATTAATATGGTCATTGTCGTATAATTTTATAAATATGTCATTGTAAGAAGAAGTAGTTGATGCATGGATAGTTAACAATACACTGGCTGATATTAAATCAAACGGATAGTCAAATCTTCATCACTGCGTCGACGAACATTAGGCCCATCGATCGCATTGACTTAAAAAAAAAAAAACGTAGAGTGAGTAAAGAACTAGCTATAATGTAGGTACATAAACAATTAGATATGTACGACCTACTTAGTAAATAAGGGAAACAATATACATATATATATATATATAAAAGGAATGATCCACAGCCAAAAGCGCCATGTAACGTCCATTACCTAAAAACGTATTACAATATATATATAAGCCTTAAATATAAATAATGCATTCTAAAGTTGAATTTAAGCGTGAAGCCATATAGAAATGCTGAGAAAATAACGAAGTTTAAATTGAAAAATGATAATAATAAGTTAAGAAAAAACAGAAGAAGAATCTATATGTCATATGATGAAATAATGTCTAATTATGAATTAACAAACAAAACAAAAATAAAAGAAAATGTACTCAAAGATTATAGTTCGATTATACAATAGAAAATAGAATTAAGAGTAATGTTCAAAACCTATCGAATTAAGTTAAGAAAGAATATATGAATTTGAAAGCAATTTAAATGAGGTGCAGAGGAGTAGTATTCGTCTGTCGAGTTACCATGCTAAGTTTTTACAGAATGTGGTAGGATTTTAAGAGTCCGTCCAAGGGATAATGTAACAAAATGTATATCATTATCATGGTAGGGTGGGTAGAGAAGAGGGACAACTACCATATATGTTCCCTCCAGCAGAACTAGTGTCTCAGTATATTTATAGGACGTGTCGGCGTCTCCAATAATTGATAATTAAATTTCAGTAACTCAAGTTGTTACTTGTTTTGTAAACGCGCACTAAATTAATGTGGCAGAGTACATCCGTTTTGATTGAGTGAGAAAGAACCCTGACAATCCGGCGAGCTAGGACGAGCATAGCGAGAGTGCGCATATAGAGCTCAACAATACACCGGTCGCTTAAATTGGCAGTTCCATCAGCCAATCACTAGTAAAGACCACATTAGTTATCCGATAGAAAATAGCTTATGCAAAAAGAAACAATACCCTAGTACACTACAAACCTTAATACCCAAATACGGACAACAGTCGCTTTATACACGTGGAGGAAATCGGCTGGGCTCAAATGGGGTATGTCCGCAAATATTGTTCGATTGTCAGACAAATACTTCTTTATGGTGTAGAGGCTTTGCCTACAAAAGCAAACCACCCAAAATCAAATCAACAAAGTTCAGCGGATGGCTGAATTGTGCATCTCTGAGGCTTTTCGTACCACACCAAGTGAGGCAATAAACGCTGTCCTGGACATTCCATGTCTGGAAAGACGAGGAATAGAAAATGAAACTGAGAAAATCCTTAGTCTGGATTACTAAAAAAAAGGCCATGCATCTACCTTCGAAGGGAATTAAAATCATCCCTTCGAAAACAGACTACTGCGTGCCAGTATACATCTAGAAACACCATTCAGTATATGCTTTCGGTAGCAAGTTGTCGCAAATCTCTGCATGATATGGCTAAGCAGCATGTTATTAGCCTGATATGGGTCACCAGGCCATTGAAAGCAACTGTAAAGCTAATGAACTACATAGGAAAGGATAACTCATCCTCACAGATAAGGAAGCAGACATCGGCGGTACCTTTAAGCTCAATATCAGGAAGAAAGTAGACGCAAGTCAAATGATTGATGGCGAAATGCCCACTGCGGTCGCACAGAACGCCAAACATGGCCCAATATCAACACAAAACACAGTAGAGAGTTGTGTAATCTCAGTCACACGAACTGCTCTGCAGTAATCCGTGCTACAACAGGACACTGGATAGTCGGCATCCATGCCAATAGACTCGAGGTGCCGTATGACTTCTGCGGAAGCTGTAAAAAAGAGCAAGAAATAGAATCTCCGGAACACTTCTTGGCAGCGGTAGGACAAATGCTGACTCATATCCCTGAGGATTCCAAATTAAAAGAAATATTCGAATTTTCTTAGAAATAATTTGTATCCTAATTGAAATCAATAAACATAATAAAATTATAAAATAATAAATCATAAACTATATAAAAACAAATAATAAAACCCGAAAAAGGATATACAAAATATATATGTAGATAAATATTAAAATCTGAAAAGAAAATAAAAGGGTATCTGAAAGCAAAAAAAAAATGTAATAAACAAATAAAATAAAATATTAAGCCTGAAAAGAAATGATATCTGGGAAAGAAATATATACAACATAGAAACATAAAACAACAGCCCCAAAGGCGGCCTCAAACGGCTTAAAACCACTGCGTGCCTGATCGCGGCAAAAAAGTGCGGAAGAGAAATTTGCTCAACACGCGACGAGAGCAAGAGAGACGGCATGCAAAGAACACGCGAATTGCCATGACCTACACTAAAGCAGACGTTCGAAAACTCTCACTTAGTCACACGCTTGCGCACTAAAAACTGCAACAACAAAACTATCGCTTAGCGACGCGCTTGCACTCATAAAAAAGGAACCGTTGGTTATTCACATTAGTGCACATGCGTGCTCATGTGTGCGCACCGTTGATTAACCACTCACACCAGTACACATGCGTGTGCACTTGCAAAAAAATTATGAGAGAGGACACTTCGGGTATCCCTAACACATACACAAAGGACACTCGCGATCGGCACACTCACACACACGCCCCAAAGGGATATAAGGGGCTTAAGCAGCCACTCGCTCGGCCTATTTGGAAATTTCACCAACAAAAATTTTATAAGAAAATATGGAGAATTTGAATGATGCGGATCAGTGCAGGGTCATCGTCACGCATCGGCCTCAAATCCTCGGTAAAGAGCCAGCGATGAAGCTGAAGTCTTGAGGGAATCGCGGGCAGATGCAAAGGCACGCACGGTGGCCAGGCGTGGGTCGTTACGCTCACCGGGCGCGCCCAGCTGCTCAGCGGTTGGTGCAGCGAGAGCGGCAAAACCATCGCCCCTCTTCCGCGACTCCAGCGAGGATCAAATGGGTAGCCAGCGAGTCATGCGTACGCGGAGCATTGAATTGCCCGGCGTGCATCGAGGAGAGACAATATATGCAGTCGTCGAGGCTGCGAAAGAAACGCTATCCGAGCGAACTAGACGACGTGAGCCTGGAGGGGATACTGTGGCAGTATCCGGAGCTGATACACGCTCGAAATCCGATGATGAAGGCGGGGCCAATAGACGCTCACCGGAGTCGACAGCAGTGTCACCGGATGATGAGGGCACCATGCCGTTTGAACTGTGATCTTGTCCAGTGACGAGGATGATGATCGCGGGACACGAGACGACAGCGGAGGAGCCCAGGTACAGGAAGAGCAGCAGCAGCAAAATCTCATGATGACCACCAGCCGCAATCGGACGTACGCCGCTGGCCACTGGTTGCACACCAGGACGCCTAGCTGTCACCATCTTGGCAACTGGATGATAAGAGGCCGCCAAACTGCCTTTGAAGCCGGAAGCCGAAAGCGGGTGGTAGGAGTTGCTACCGACGGCTTGGCCGCTCGGCATTCTAGAGGCCGCAGGGACACGCCGTCGCAGCTCCAATATCGTAAAGTAGGATGGACGCCGCTACAGGGTGAAAGCATGCGGACGGGCATACGTGTTTTATATCTATATAGAAAAAAGAAACAAAACAGCACTTATTACATGTAATAAACAAGAGTCAAAGAAAAATAAATATGATGATACTTACCTAGTCATTGGGAATGGCCATGCGGCATAGCTGCAGATTTAAAACAAAGAAATATCAATATGGGAACAAGGAACAGCAAAAAAAAAAGAAACTATTGCTTTTATCCATTTTCAGCAAACATAAAATGAAAGAGAAACAAAACAGAAAATAGTGATGGAAATTGTCGCGATCGGTGGCCAACCAATGGCTTATCGATTGTACACGCGATATACCGATCGGTGGCAAACCGATATTTAGCATTCACTTGATCGATCGCTGATAAGCCGATTGTTGGTGATACCCATACTCACTCCACAACATCGCGGCGATGAATCGTTCGACGTCATGCTCAGGAACATAACGGCCATTGGATAGCGCGGACTCAAAGAAAACGAAAACGGCAAAGGCTAATATTTGAAAGTGAAGTCTTCCCCTGACGAAGAGTGTGAAGAGCCATATAACCATTTAAATATGGATATATATTTATTATACATAATGAATACACATACAGTGTCTCACAGCTTATTTCAGCAGTGTCTAGCAAAAATTTTAAAGTGCTATAAAGCTTAAGCAAAGAAACAAACGCAAAATGTTTAAATGTCAATTTGTTTTATGTTATATCACGTTTGAAAAGGAAGCTTCAGTTTTTATTAAAATATTAATTAATTAACTAAAATTAGTCAAAAACTGAAAACTTATCCAAAATACAGGTCAAAGCTTATTTCGACAGTCTTAGAAAAGTAACATATTAGGCGTATAAAAACTGAAATAAGGATGTTAATACTTAGTATGATATCATTTAGCCTTAATAACTTTCCTTAACCTATTATTCATGGAAGATACCAGCTTCCGGGTCGTTTCTGGACTGATTTTGCTCCACTCATCCAGCAGAGCATTCTTGAGTTCGGATCTGTGATTCCGGATGTTATTTTCGAGCTGAGCCCACAAATTTTAAACAACATTTAAATCTGGAAACTGGGCCTGTGGAATTATCATGTGGGGGCAGTTCCAGTTATGCCAGGACTGTACTAATCCGGACTTATGCTTGGCTGTTGTCCTGGTCGTTGTCGTGGTAGAACCGGAGAGTACGCCGGATTCCTAGCTCCTCGGCATTTTGGAGTAAATTTTCCTTTAATATGTTGAAATACACATACTTGTTCATTGTTGTTTCAATGACACTTCCTCCGTCGTGCTTGACTGTTGCCTTTAGGATTTTGGGACTCAGCTGAGTATTGGACTGCCGCCACACATCATTCCGTCCGTCTAAGCCAAAAATGTTGAATTTGGGTTCATCTTCAAATATGAATGTGTTCCAAAACTCCAAATCCTTGTCCAAGTGGGTTTTGACGAATTTCATCCTAGTCCCTTTATTTTTTGCGCTTATAAAGGGCTCCTTCCGTGGTACTCGGGCATTAAAGTCATGGTTGCGCAGAACCAGGCGCACAGTTTCCACACTGCACTTTTTTCCCATTTCATCCTGCACCTGTTGAGTCAGTTTTGGAGCCGATAGCTTGGGATTTCCCCTATTTTCCAGATAATCCTCCGCTTCTCCTGTGCGGTGAAAATCTTGCTTGGTGCATTTCTGCCCTTGTCCTCTGTCCGATTTTCGTCGACGAAGCGCCGAATGATGTTGAATACAGTTGTGGTGCTTAGATTTACCATTTTAGCTATTTGGTGATGTGAATATCCAATCTTGAAGTGCTCCAGGATGAGATTCCGTTGCCCAATGGTTTGTCCATAGTCCTTGTTGGCTGGTGGCACCCGAGATGCAGGATATAACTAAACTGACTACGAAGGATTGATCAATTTATTCCGAAAATAATCAACCTGACGTAAAAAATCGGGTTTTATGGTACCCAGATGTCCATAATGCCACTGTTGGAAATAAACTGTGACCTTTTTTTACAAACCCCGACTTAGCAGGTGGGGAAACCCCAGTTTATGGGGGTCATATATTCATTTAGGTTATTAATATATGTACCTGCCATCGGTCTTTGGAATTTTTGAAAAATATTGAATAATTAGTTTATGGCAGGCAATTAAAATGTTTACTAGACACTGCTGAAATAAGCTGTGAGACACTGTATATACGAACGTTTGCATATATGCATGTATGTATAAATGTATAAGAAAAACATAAGAAAATACTCGTATGTTTCCAAATATGTTATATGCGCCCCTCACAGTAACTGTCTATTAGGCCGAAATTCGGCCCTGATGCAGTTGCGGCAAACTCGCTCTCTTTCGCTTTCTCCCTTTCTAACGCAAGTAGTCAGCCATTTGAGCGTGTCTGACACATATGTATGTCCATCAGGACATGTGTCGTTAGTGTGTGAGGATTATTGTAGATACAATATTGCTGTCTATACTCACATTAGCGACAGATAACGGCTGGCGCCAGCAACTAGCAGTGGAAAATTACCCTGATCCCGATTCAGCGCATATTCGCTATTGTCCAGGAGACAATAAACAATTTGAAATCAAATAATTCCGAATTATTATCAGCTAGTGCCAGATGACCTTAAAAGTTAATCCATGAAAACGTGAATGATCAGTCAGCTGCGTTGCGCACGCGCCTACTTACAAACACACGTAATTTTTGAGCTAAGTGCTTATCAGCTTTTGTGTTTTGTATAAGCGTGAAAAAACAGATCATAAAACTTAAGCAGACCATAAAATTTGAACAGATTATAAAGTTTGAGCAGATCACAAATCTTCTGATAAATTCAACATAGTCAACGAGCTCAACTCGTAATTGGCGAAATGCACCAAATTACTTTGAGTGTATCACGTAATCGCTAATAGTAAAATATATAATTGTTGGAGTTTTTTATTAATATGGTCATTGTCGTATAATTTTATAAATATGTCATTGTTAGAAGAAGTAGTTGATGCATGGATAGTTAACAATACACTGGCTGATATTAAATCAAACGGATAGTCAAATCTTCATCACTGCGTCGACGAACATTAGGCCCATCGATCGCATCGACCTAAAAAAAAAAAATAAAAAAAACAAAACGTAGAGTGAGTAAAGGACTAGCTATAATGAAGGTACATAAACAATTATATATGTACGACCTACTTAGTAAATAAGGGAAACAATATACATATATATATATAAAAAAGGACTGATCCACAGCCAAAAACGCCATGTAACGTCCATTACCTAAAAACGTATTACAATATATATATAAGCCTTAAATATAAATATAAAAAAGCCATATAGAAATGCTGAGAAAATAACGAAGTTTAAATTGAAAAATGATAATAATAAGTTAAGAAAAAACAGAAGAAGAATCTATATGTCATATGATGAAATAATGTCTAATTATGAATTAACAAACAAAACAAAAATAAAAGAAAATGTTCTCAAAGATTATAGTCCGATTATATAATGGAAAATATAATTAAGAGTAATGTTCAAAACCTATCGAATTAAGTTAAGGAAGAATATATGAATTTGAAAGCAATTTAAATGAGGTGCAGAGGAGTAGTATTCGTCTGTCGAGTATCCATGCTAAGTTTTTGCAGAATATGGTAGGATTTTAAGAGTCCGTCCAAGAGATAATGTAACAAAATTGTATAACATTATCATGGTAGGGTGGGTAGAGAAGAGGAACAACTACCATCTATGTTCCCTCTAATATGACTAGTGTCTCAGTATAGTTATAGGTCGTGTCGGCGTCTCCAATAATTTATAATTAAATTTCAGTAACTCAATTTGTTACTTGTTTTGTAAACGCGCACTAAATTAATGTGGCAGAGTACATCCGTATTGATTGAGTGAGAAAGAACCCTGACAGTCCGGCGAACTAGGACGAGCATAGCGAGAGTGCGCATATAGAGCTCAACAATACACCGGTCGCTTAAATTGGCAGTTCCATCAGCCAATCATTGGTAAAGACCACAAGTTATTCTATAGAAATATCTTATGCAAAAAGAAATAATACCATGGTATACAACAAGCTGCGTATTTATATTGACTACGTGATAAAAATATCTTTGATTACACGTATAGAGGATTTGTTTTGGATATTTCGATTTCAATTCTGTATAATGGCATTGATCGACCGAGATAAATCAACAACTACAAATAAAGTATTTTGAATTATTTAGAATTACGATATATCTGCGCTGTTGCTATTATCGTCTAATAACTCAAGTGCCAAATCAAATTGGCAATAGATATATTTTAATAAAATAGATAAACTAACTGAGACCTAGTTTAAAAATGTTGTAAAAATTTTAGCATATGAGAAAGACAGACATTATAATAATTTAAAATAGCTATCGCAATTATTACGATTTAATCATTAAAATTTTTTTTTTGTTTTTCAATACCAATTAGTTATTATATTATTTAATATCTTCTAAATCAACATGGCTGTAAGGCGTAGCCAAGAAGATATTACATTTGCTTTATGTTGGTCCGACAATTAGCGGGAACCAGACTTTATTGATCTAATGACGCGACGTATTCGGCAGTCAAAAACGGAGTGTGTACAGAAGTATAGAGAGAATAATTTTTAGTATATGCGAAAGAACGGACAATACAAAACTTAGGATAAGCTAAACGAGGGTTGCCAGATTGTTACATTGCAATCATTTGAGTCTTATTTGCAACACGCCCTCTCAAAGTAACAATTCTGTTAACCTTAAATACTAGTGACGCCCAACGAAGAGATGCAACCATGATGCTTGGCACTGCTTAGACCCTTTGTTAGTACATCTGCCGGCATTTGCTCCGTCTGCATGTAGCCAACCTGGATGTCGCCACTCTGGTGCTTCTGCTGGATGAAATGGTGGCGCACATCGATGTGTTTTGTGCGTGGATGAAAACCAAAGCCTTTAACCAATTTTTGAGCGCTTTGGTTGTCGTTAAGGAGCAGAACCGAATCACATCTTCTGCCAATCCCGTTGAGTATGGCCTTCAAGTATAAGGCCTCCTTTGTTGCTTCGCTCATTGCCAAGTATTCGGACTCAGTGCTTGACAAAGCGACGGTACGTTGTTTTCGTGCCTCCCAACTTATAGCAGCAGTTGCTAATATAAACGCCTGTCCAGAATATGACCGTCTGTCGGTCAAATTTGCGTCCCAGTCAGCATCGACGACTCCGTACAGATCTTCGCCTGTTCGCTTGAATAACAGGCCGAGTTTTTTGGTACCGCTTAGGTACCGAAGGATGCGCTTCGCCGTCTTCCAGTGTTCAGCGTTATAACATGAGTTAAACTGACTCATGAAATTTACGGCGTACGCAATATCTGGACGGGTTGTAACTGAAAGAAACATAAGAGATCCAATTAAGTTCTGATAGGGGTACTTCCTCATTTCGGCTTCATCGGCTGCTTCTGTTCGCTTCAAAGTACATTTCGCTTCTATGGGTGTTAATGCCGATTTGCATTCAGTCATCCCGAATCTTTTCAATATAGCGTCGATGTACTTTTCCTGTGCAAGGAATATGAAATGCTCTTTCAGATCCTGCTTGAATTCTATGCCCAGACAGGTTGTCACTGGGCCGAGATTTTTCATCTCAAATGCGTCTCCGAGGATTTCTTTGGTCTGATGCAACCAATCCGGATGATTTGACGCCAACAGCAAATCATCTACGTAAATGGATACTAGGAGAATCTTCTTCCCCTCTCGTTTGACGAACAAACATGGATCCTGCTTCGTGGGCTCTAATCCAACTTCTTGTAGCTTCGTCGTGAGTCTACAATACCAACGCAAACCAGACTGGCGTAATCCGTATAACGCCTTCTTCAACAAACACACAGGGCTTCTCATTGATGACAGCGACGCACGCCATTCCGCTGTTGTCTTCATGTACTCTGTTCGAAGTGAAACATGCTTTGTTCCAATTGATTTGCCCGATTCCAACTTTTCCATGAAATCGTTGAAGCTCTCTGGCACCTCCATATAAACGCTCTCTTCGAGCTCGCCGTTTAGGTAGGCTGTGACCACGTCCATTTGATGTATCTCCATATCAAGTTCCGCTGCCATGGCCACCAAAAGTCGGACTGATGTGAATCGTGCTACAGGTGAATATGTTTAATGAAAATCCTCTCCAGGCCTGTGTGCATATCCTTTAGAGACCAATCGAACTTTCTTTTTTCCTGAAACGGTACCATTGTCTTTTGTCCGAAACACCATTTTGCAACCTATAATCTTTCGATCCTTAGGGCGTTCCACTATCTCCCATGTTCCGTTGTGTATCTGTGCCAGAAACTCATCTTCAATTGCCCTTGTCCAACTGACGCTGTCCTTGTGGCTTTTCGCCTCTTTCAGTGTAGTTGGATCATCTGTCCCAGCCATGTATGCAATTTCGCATTCCTCGAATGTCTCGCTTGAGCTGCTCTGCTCGTCGTTGCTGATCACCTGAGATTGTGGTTGATATATTTTCCGTGGCCTACCACGCTGGCCTGTCCTCTCGATCTTGGGACGCCCTCTGCCACGCTGCTGCTCAACTAGCTTCTGCTTGGGTCGCTCAACTGAACTGTTATCGTCGCTGGTAGACTCATCACAAGGTTTACTCGTGATATTGATGTCGAAACCTTCGTTTGAGTTTTGATCACGTTCGTAGAACTCAGCGTACTCACTTTTAAAGCCTGGAACATTCAACAACTTGACATCTTTGCTTACTATTACCTTACGCTTCTCAGGTAAATATAATATGCCTTCGATGTATTTGAGTAGCCGACCAGTATGCATTCTTCCGATCTTGATTCAAATTTACCCTTATTTGAACCCTTTATTAATGTATATGCCTTCGTACCAAACATACGTAAATGCGAAACTGTAGGAATTTTCTTCGTCCAGTAAGTATGGGGAATCTCGCCGGATAGGCCCCGCGTTACACATCTGTTTCTGATGTAACATGCTGCATTTACTGCTTCTGCCCAAAAGGATGGCGGCACACCGGATTGCTTCATCATACAGCGTGCCATCTCTCGGCTAAGCCATTCTGCTGTGGCGTGTGTGGTGTTGTTAGGCGTCTCTGAATTCCGTTCACCTTCATGTACTTGTCGAACTCTTTGTTGCAATACTCAGTCCCATTATCTGACTGAAGTACTTTTATCTTCTTTCCCGTGAAGTTTTCTGCTGTAGCTTTATATACTTTAAAAGCTTTAAATAACTCTGATTTCTGTTTAAGAAAGTGAACTTCACAATAGCGCGAATAGTCATCTATAAAAGTAGCGAAGTATTTACATCCTCCCAGGGATTGCGTTCTCATTGGGCCGCATACATCGCTGTGAACTATTTCCAATAGTTCCGTCGTACGTTTTTCGTTACCACTTTTATAAATGCTTGCAGTTTGCTTTTCGCTTATGCAGATTTCGCATTTCGCCATTTTTCCATTCTGGCACATTGTCATGCCGTAGGCTTTACCACTTTTAGCCATATTTTTCAAATCGCTTTCATTCAGATGTCCCATTCTATAATGCCATAGATCAAGGTCGTTTTGACCACCATACATTGCACTATTCACTTGATGCTCTCCGCCATTCAAGTAATTCAAGTTACCGTATCTTTGCGCACGCAGCCAAACTTTGTTATTTTTCATAACAAGTGCTTCATTTTTCCGAAAATTAACATCAAAACCATTGTCTGTGATTTTGGAAACCGACATTAAATTTTGACGCAAATCCGATACGTAGAAAACATCTTTCAACGTTAAGTCAACTCGCTGTTTTTGTTTCTTAACTGCGATTTTAGCATTACCAATGCCACTAATCCGTGTGGTCTTATTGTTGGCCAAATGTAAAGTCTTTTCGACTTTTGCAATATCGGTGAACATGCTCTTATTTGAACTCATGTGTGCCGTGCAACCACTATCGAGGCACAACAGGCCATTTTTCTCATCGGCAGAAAAGGCCATCTCTAACGCGTTTAGCGAAAGTTCCCCGTTTTCTGCTGTACCCGCACTGTTCTGTTCTTTCGTATTGCGTTTCATATTCTTCTTTGTGTTGCTTCGACAATTTCGCACGAAATGTCCAACCTTGCCGCAGCTGAAACATTTTCTGTCTTCACGCTGCACTTTATCGCTTTTTCTTTCTTTGCTATTTCTTTCTACATCTTTCCGACGATTAGCGAACATTGCGTTTTGTTCTTCGCGATTCTCTTTATTCTCACGCGCTTCTGACTCTTCAAGAATTTTAACGCGAAGCACATCGGGATGGGGCAAGTCATCGCGTGCTTCCATCGCACATCTGAACATTTCATAAGAGTCAGGCAAACTATATATTACTAACAAGTCATTTCCAATCGCGACACCTACTTCTTTCAATTTTTTCACTGCGTCGAAAAATTCATTTACATGCTGGCGCGCACTAGCGCCCTCGTGCGTTCGCGACAATGCCACTCGTTTCAGCAGGCTTGCTTTTCGCACAGGCCCCTTTGATTGCATGTCTCCTGCAATTTCAACCAGTATTCTTTTGCCGAATTACAATCTTCAATTATAGCCAATTCCGATGGGCTAATTGATAACAATATGTCCGCGCGCGCCTTTTCATCGTATGTTTTCCATACTGCTCGATCTGCCACATATTCTGGGCAAATTTTCGCTCCATCAACATATTGCCATAGTTCGTTTTTCACTAATATACCACGCATCTGCAGTTTCCACGTGTCATAGTTCTCCGCACACAGTGGCTCAATTTTAATAAATGCACCAGCCATTTTTCACAGCTACACTATTTATTGTCAACGTTTTCTTATTTATTAATCACTGGGCCCATAACCTGTTGGTCCGACGATTAGCGGGAACTTTATTGATCTAATGACGCGACGCATTCGGCAGTCAAAAGCGGAGTGTGTACAGAAGCATGTAAATGAATAATTTTTAGTATATGCGAAAGAACGAACAATACAAAACTTAGGATGAGCTAAACGAGGGTTGCCAGATTGTTACATTGCAATCATTTGAGTCTTATTTGCAACACTTTACGAACTGCTGACCCTTTTTGTGGTATTTGCAACGAAGTTTTAAGCGAAGTCGAACTTATAGCAAACACCCCAGGTAAACACAAATTTCATAAACATTGCATTTTAGAGCACATTAGGAAGGTTCCAAGCTGTCCGACATGTTCGGTAGACTGCACTGCTATGGCGTTAACATTTTCCAATAATACCTTATTCGCTGAATTGCAGCAAGAGAGATCGTTACAACCCAGCGCAAGTGAGTTCCAAGACCCTAATGACTTACATAAGAAGCCGACAAGGAGACAGCAGTGTTCGAATAAGAATCGAGGAGATACTCCAAGACGAGATAGCCAATTATGTACAGTCCGCCGTTACTCTCCAACAAGCACATTTGTTAGAAAACATTACTTCAATTTTAACAAAAACGATTGAAACATCTATCGAAAGACAGTTAACCTTGCTTCGCCTAGGAAAGTCCGAGCGAACAACAGCCCGAAATTTAAATAATACAGTACAAACTCATAACGTAGGTAATAAACAACCAGCCTTGAACCGATCTGAGTTGTTACTTACCCTTTCAGGAAATAGTGCACCGCGTAGCAGCTCTAGCTCACGAATAGCACCTGAAAAAGTTTTAAATATAATGCCAAATTGGCGCGTTAAATTCGATGGTTGGAAAAACGGTATGAGAACTGAAGAGTTTATTTATCGTATCCAGTCACTTACCAGACAGAATCTTAACAATGATCTCAAACTTCTCTGCGATCACCTCTATCTGTTGTTAAGTGGTAAGGCGAATGATTGGCACTGGAAACTTCACAATACATACTCAGATTTTACTTGGGATCATTTTTGTGGAGAATTCCGGAAAAGATTCGAAGATATAGAGACTGATTATGACATATGGGAGAAGATAAGAAACCGCCGTCAAGGCGAAACTGAGATGTTCGATTGACTATGAACGGTATAGCTGAGTATGAGTTAGTAGAATTGCTAATTCGAAATGCTAAGCCAAGTATTCATCATGAATTACTCTACCTGAACATCCGTAATAGGTCACAGCTTAGGAGGGAGATCCGACGACATGAACAATTTTATAACGACATTAAATCGGTAAAACCAAGAACTATACGTTCATACGTCACTGAATTTTTAGATCAAGACGATAGTCAGGGACTACCTGAGGACAACTCAGAACAGAACGGAGTTTCACAAATTCAACATCGCTTCATACAAACAATTCCAATTTGCAGGAATTGTGACAAAACAGGACATAAGTTCGATGATTGCGTAGGGCCACGTAAAATCTTTTGCTACGGATGCGGTGCGAAAGATACCTACAAGCCCCAACGCAGCAAATGTAATTCATCGGGAAACCGACAGAGGGATGTGTCATCCAACAACAAACAGACACATCCTTAAGAGATACTGATTTAACAAATTCGATAATAACTGGTACCCGTAATATAGATGACAAAAACTCATTACATCAAGAGCAAAGCTCACCAGTAGATAAATCCATAGAATCAACCCATTTTTCACTTATTCCTTTACACAAAATATTAGAAAATTATAGACTTATCCGTAAACAAATATTTAATGAGATATATCATTTTAAATTTATAGTGAAGCCGAAACGCTCGACAAAACGCCTAAGAGAGTTTTAGAAAGTCGTTATCCGCATGACCGGAAAATTTTATTTCTGCTATTTTTCTCAACTCGGAAAATTGGTTATTAACAAACGTGACAGTCGAAGACCAGGAGTCGCCTTATTAGATTCGGGAGCCTCGATAAGTTATATTGGGGGAAACGCTGCAAAAGAATTAGTGACGCACAGCAAATCCAAGAAGTGTGCAAGAACAATTCGAACAGCGAACGGAACCATTAGTAAAGTAGTAGCTAAGCTCAAAACAAATATAAGCTATCGAGACTGCGCTGCTGACCTTGAATTATTTATCATACCAGAACTTAAACAAGATGTTTACCGTGGTATAGACTTCTGGGATAAATTCAGACTTTTAAATAAGATCACCCAATCGGCAGAATTACCAGAATTAGATGTTGGAGCTACAAACAACACCGAAGACCAAAAATGTCATGCCCTATCCCTAGAAGACAACGTCTGGACAAGGTAATAAATATGTTCCCATCATTCAGTACAGAGGGACTAGGTCGAACTAGTTTAACATCAGCTACTCCAGTTAAACAACGACATTGGCCTGTATCGCCAGCTATTGAGAAAATATTGTTTGCGGAAGTAGACAATATGCTTTCACTTGACGTCATTGAAGAGTCGACAAGTCCCTGGAGCAGTAATTGTGTGTTAGTAAAGAAAGGAGACAAATACAGACTGTGTCTTGATTCTAGAGAAATTGATCAAGTGACTAAGCGTGATGCATATCCCTTGCCGCACATTGATGACATTCTGAGCCGTTTACCGCCCGTTCGATTTATCACCGGCTTGGATATGAAACACGCCTATTGGTAAATTCCTTTAAACGAGCAATCACGTCAAAACACGGCATTTACAATCCCAAACAGACCGTTAGACCAATATAAAATGATGCCATTCGGTCTTTGTAATGCTGCCCAAACTTTATGTCGCTTAATGGATAAATTCATTTATTTAGATGATTTATTAGTTTTGTCAGATGATTTCGATTTTCATTTAATTTTATTGCAAGAAATAGCTTTAAGTTTACGAAAAGCTAATTTTACCATTAACATTAGTTAATCGATCTTTTGCATGACAGAAATTACATCGGGGAGGGTCAAATAAGAACAAATTCAGACAAAATAAAAGCTATTTCAGAGTTTCCGGTGCCTACCACAGTAAAATAATTACGCCGATTTTTGGGATTATCTGGTTGGTTCCGACGATTTCTGGAAAACTACGCTTCTGTCACTTTTGCATTAACAGAGTTGTTAACCAAGAAAAAATGTTTAGAGTGGAATGAGAAGGCTCAACAGTCTTTTGAAACTTTAAAATCTTGTTTAACGAATTCCCCAATATTAAGAACCCCCGATTTCTCAAAACCATTTATTTTGCTTTGTGACGCAAGCAAGTATGGTATCGGCTGCGTATTAGCTCAAGAGAGAGACAATACGGAATTACCAATTGCCTACATGTCTGAAAAAGTAAGTAAGGCCCAACGTAACTATTTGGTTACTGAATTGGAATGTTTTGCTGTTATCAAGTGTATTAAAAAGTTTCGTTCCTACATTGAGGGACAGGAATTCGTGGTTATTATAGACCATGCAGCATTACAATGGCTGATGCATCAAAAAGATTTATCTGGGAGATTACCGAGATGGTCAATGAAATTAGGATGTTTCACTTTCACACTCGTGCTTAGAAAAGGATCCCAGAATGTTGTGGCAGATAACTTATCTCGTCAGAATGACCCAACAAATGAAGAAGTTCATGGCATTGGACCAATAATAGATTTAGACTCAGAACATTTTAAATCACCAGAGTATTTGAGTCTAATTGAAAACATTAATTTAAATCGTTCCAACTTACCAGACTTAAAAGTAATTGATAATTATATTTATAAAAGAACCGAGTTCGCCAAGAAGTTGGAAACTCTGGGTTCCATCAGGACTAGTTACCGATGTTTTATATCAAGCTCATGACGCACCAAACTCAGCGCACTGTGGGATGAGTAAGACGGTTGAAAAACTAAGAAGATACTTATTCTGGCCACGTATAGTCAGTCAAACAAGAACATATATATCGGATTGTGAAATATTCCGTACTACTAAAAGTCCAACTACAGTTCTGAAACCTCCAATGGGAAAGCCATTCACGATTTTAAATGGGAAAGATTATGGTCTATTAAGAAAATCAAACTTGGTAAGCGATGATACCAGAATAGACTATGCAGATAAATTACAACTTATGAGACAAAAAGCAAAAGAAAATGTAAACAAAGCTCACGAAGCAAACGCGCGAAAATACAATCTGCGTTGCCGCGAAATTCAATTTAAAGTCGGAGATTCAGTGTATGTCCGAAACTTCGCTCAGAGTAATGCAATCAAAAGGTTTGATTCTAAATTAGCACCTGTGTTCATCCCAGCCAAAATCCATAAGAAACGTTATTCATATTATTATGAGTTAGTAGACGATAAAGGAAAAAATCTCGGAGTTTATCATTTGAAAGACATACAATATAAAAATTAGCTCGTAGCGACAATATTGTTCCAGATAATATTTCTACGAGTAAGTCTCGTTTCATTATCTGTGGCGGTGGGGGTGTAGTAGTCGTTCAATATTAATATTTTTTTGGTACAATTCTTGGTCCACTCTAAATTAGTCGTTGTTGATTAGGCAGCCGCTCAAGCGAAGAGATATGCAGATAACCGACTGGAATAGAACCACTCAAAACGCAGCACGAAATCGCTCTCAAGAAGCGCTCAGCAAGAAGCTTTTCATAAGCGCACGGTTCAAGCGAAGTTTTTTGGCGGTCAAACTGTCAAGGTTATTGAAAGAAAGAGGCGTGCACTTTGCAAATCGACATTGTATTAAATATAAAAAAACCAGTGATTGTAACTCCAAAGGTTACAGTGTGTTTTATATATATATATATATATATATATATATATATTGGTGTGAAAGTGCGGTAGTGGATAAAAGGTATGTTACAGCAATTGGTGAAAGAAAAATATTCGCAACCAATTCCAACCGTTGTAGGCCATTCCTGGGGAAAGAATATAGACCCGACCTGCCACCAGTCCGAGCCAGCTGAACGCCTTAATAATTTACACCGCGGGAATGATTCAACCCGACAAGATTGCAATTAGTCGGCCTTATTTCATTGAATCGACTTCGGAAACATCGCTAGTTAGCGGGACGGAGTGCGGAACAGAGGGCAACTTCATCCCACGGATCCCGATTCAGCGCATTTTCACTATTGTCCAGGAGACAATAAACAGTTTGAAATCAAATAATTCCGAGTTATTATCAGCTAGTGCCATATGACCTTAAAAGTTAATCCATGAAAACGTGAATGATCAGTCAGCTGCGTTGCGCACGCGCCTACTTACAAACACACGTAATCTTTGAGCTAAGTGCTTATCAGCTTTTGTGTTTTGTATAAGCGTGGAAAAACAGATCATAAAACTTAAGCAGACCATAAAATTTGAACAGATTATAAAGTTTGAGCAGATCATAAATCTTCTGATAAATTCAACATAGTCAACGAGCTCAACTCGTAATTAGCCAAATTCACCAAATTACTTTGAGTGTATCACGTAATCGCTAATAGTAAAAAATATAATTGTTGGAGTTTTTTTTTATTAATATGGTCATTGTCGTATAATTTTATAAATATGTCATTGTAAGAAGAAGTAGTTGATGCATGGATAGTTAACAATACACTGGCTGATATTAAATCAAACGGATAGTCAAATCTTCATCACTGCGTCGACGAACATTAGGCCCATCGATCGCATTGACTTAAAAAAAAAAAAACGTAGAGTGAGTAAAGAACTAGCTATAATGTAGGTACATAAACAATTAGATATGTACGACCTACTTAGTAAATAAGGGAAACAATATACATATATATATATATATAAAAGGAATGATCCACAGCCAAAAGCGCCATGTAACGTCCATTACCTAAAAACGTATTACAATATATATATAAGCCTTAAATATAAATAATGCATTCTAAAGTTGAATTTAAGCGTGAAGCCATATAGAAATGCTGAGAAAATAACGAAGTTTAAATTGAAAAATGATAATAATAAGTTAAGAAAAAACAGAAGAAGAATCTATATGTCATATGATGAAATAATGTCTAATTATGAATTAACAAACAAAACAAAAATAAAAGAAAATGTACTCAAAGATTATAGTTCGATTATACAATAGAAAATAGAATTAAGAGTAATGTTCAAAACCTATCGAATTAAGTTAAGAAAGAATATATGAATTTGAAAGCAATTTAAATGAGGTGCAGAGGAGTAGTATTCGTCTGTCGAGTTACCATGCTAAGTTTTTACAGAATGTGGTAGGATTTTAAGAGTCCGTCCAAGGGATAATGTAACAAAATGTATATCATTATCATGGTAGGGTGGGTAGAGAAGAGGGACAACTACCATATATGTTCCCTCCAGCAGAACTAGTGTCTCAGTATATTTATAGGACGTGTCGGCGTCTCCAATAATTGATAATTAAATTTCAGTAACTCAAGTTGTTACTTGTTTTGTAAACGCGCACTAAATTAATGTGGCAGAGTACATCCGTATTGATTGAGTGAGAAAGAACCCTGACAATCCGGCGAACTAGGACGAGCATAGCGAGAGTGCGCATATAGAGCTCAACAATACACCGGTCGCTTAAATTGGCAGTTCCATCAGCCAATCATTAGTAAAGACCATATTAGTTATCCGATAGAAAATAGCTTATGCAAAAAGAAACAATACCCTACACACTACACACTACACTACAAACCTTAATACCCAAATACGGACAACAGTCGCTTTATACACGAGGAGGAAATCGGTTGGGCTCAAATGGGGTATGTCCGCAAATATTGTTCGATTGTAAGACAAATACTTCTTTATGGTGTAGAGGCTTTGCCTACAAAAGCAAACCACCCAAAATCAAATCAACAAAGTTCAGCGGATGGCTGAATTGTGCATCTCTGAGGCTTTTCGTACCACACCAAGTGAGGCAATAAACGCCGTCCTGGACATTCCATGTCTGGAAAGACGAGGAATAGAAAATGAAACTGAGAAAATCCTTAGTCTGGATTACTAAAAAAAAGGCCATGCATCTACCTTCGAAGGGAATTAGAATCATCCCTTCGAAAACAGACTACTGCGTGCTAGTATACATCTAGAAACACCATTCAGTATATGCTTTCGGTAGCAAGTTGTCGCAAATCTCTGCATGATATGGCTAAGCAGCATGTTATTAGCCTGATATGGGTCACCAGGCCATTGAAAGCAACTGTAAAGCTAATGAACTACATAGGAAAGGATAACTCATCCTCACAGATAAGGAAGCAGACATCGGCGGTACCTTTAAGCTCAATATCAGGAAGAAAGTAGACGCAAGTCAAATGATTGATGGCGAAATGCCCACTGCGGTCGCACAGAACGCCAAACATGGCCCAATATCAACACAAAACACAGTAGAGAGTTGTGTAATCTCAGTCACACGAACTGCTCTGCAGTAATCCGTGCTACAACAGGACACTGGATAGTCGGCATCCATGCCAATAGACTCGAGGTGCCGTATGACTTCTGCGGAAGCTGTAAAAAAGAGCAAGAAATAGAATCTCCGGAACACTTCTTGGCAGCGGTAGGACAAACGCTGACTCATATCCCTGAGGATTCCAAATTAAAAGAAATATTCGAATTTTCTTAAAAATAATTTGTATCCTAATTGAAATCAATAAACATAATAAAATTATAAAATAATAAATCATAAACTATATAAAAACAAATAATAAAACCTGAAAAAGGATATACAAAATATATATGTAGATAAATATTAAAATCTGAAAAGAAAATAAAAGGGTATCTGAAAGCAAAACAAATGTAATAAACAAATAAAATAAAATATTAAGCCTGAAAAGAAATGATATCTGGGAAAGAAATATATACAACATAGAAACATAAAACAACAGCCCCAAAGGCGGCCTCAAACGGCTTAAAACCACTGCGTGCCTGATCGCGGCAAAAAAGTGCGGAAGAGAAATTTGCTCAACACGCGACGAGAGCAAGAGAGACGGCATGCAAAGAACACGCGAATTGCCATGACCTACACTAAAGCAGACGTTCGAAAACTCTCACTTAGTCACACGCTTGCGCACTAAAAACTGCAACAACAAAACTATCGCTTAGCGACGCGCTTGCACTCATAAAAAAGGAACCGTTGGTTATTCACATTAGTGCACATGCGTGCTCATGTGTGCGCACCGTTGATTAACCACTCACACCAGTACACATGCGTGTGCAGTTGCAAAAAAATTATGAGAGAGGACACTTCGGGTATCCCTAACACATACACAAAGGACACTCGCGATCGGCACACTCACACACACGCCCCAAAAGGGATATAAGGGGCTTAAGCAGCCACTCGCTCGGCCTATTTGGAAATTTCACCGACAACAAAAATGTTATAAGAAAATATGGAGAATTTGAATGATGCGGATCAGTGCAGGGTCATCGTCACGCATCGGCCTCAAATCCTCGGTAAAGAGCCAGCGATGAAGCTGAAGTCTTGAGGAAATCGCGGGCTGATGCAAAGGCACGCACGGTGGCCAGGCGTGGGTCGTTACGCTCACCGGGCGCGCCCAGCTGCTCAGCGGTTGGTGCAGCGAGAGCGGCAAAACCATCGCCCCTCTTCCGCGACTCCAGCGAGGATCAAATGGAGGAGCCAGCGAGTCATGCGTACGCGGAGCATTGAATTGCCCGGCGTGCATCGAGGAGAGACTATATATGCAGTCGTCGAGGCTGCGAAAGAAACGCTATCCGAGCGAACTAGACGACGTGAGCCTGGAGGGGATACTGTGGCTGTATCCGGAGCTGATACACGCTCGGAATCCGATGATGAAGGCGGGGCCAATAGACGCTCACCGGAGTCGCCAGCAGTGTCACCGGATGATGAGGACACCATGCCGGTTGAACTGTCATCTTGTCCAGCACGAGACGACAGCGGAGGAGCCCAGGTACAGGAAGAGCAGCAGTAGCAAAATCTCATGATGACCACCAGCCGCAATCGGACGTACGCCGCTGGCCACTGGTTGCACACCAGGACGCCTAGCTGTCACCATCTTGGCAACTGGATGATAAGAGGCCGCCAAACTGCCTTTGAAGCCCGAAGCCGAAAGCGGGTGGTAGGAGTTGCTACCGACGGCTTGGCCACTCGGCATTCTAGAGGCCGCAGGGACACGCCGTCGCAGCTCCAATATTGTAAAGTAGGATGGACGCCGCTACAGGGTTAAAGCATGCGGACGGGCATACGTGTTTTATATCTATATAGAAAAAAAAAAAAACAAAACAGCACTTGTTACATGTAATAAACAAGAGTCAAAGAAAAATAAATATGATGATACTTACCTAGTCATTGGGAATGGCCATGCGGCATAGCTGCAGATTTAAAACAAAGAAATATCAAAAAAAAGAAACTATTGCTTTTATCCATTTTGATGATGAATCGTTCGACGTCATGCTCAGGAACATAACGGCCATTGGATAGCGCGGACTCAAAGAAAACGAAAACGGCAAAGGTTAATATTTGAAAGTAGAAGTCTTCCCCTGACGAAGAGTGTGAAGAGCCATATAACCATTTAAATATGGGTATATATTTATTATACATAATGAATACACATACAGTGTCTCACAGCTTATTTCAGCAGTGTCTAGCAAAAATTTTAAAGTGCTATAAAGCTTAAACAAAGAAACAAACGCAAAATGTTTAAATGACATTTTGTTTTATGTTATATCACGTTTGAAAAGGAAGCTTCAGTTTTTATTAAAATATTAATTATATAACTAAAATTAGTCAAAAACTTACAACTATCCAATATACAGGTCAACGCTTATTTCGACAGTCTTAGAAAAGTAACATATTAGGCGTATAAAAACTTAAATAAGGATGTTAATACTTGATCTGATATCATTTAGCCTTAATAACTTCCCTTAACCTATTATTCATGGAAGATACCAGCTTCCGGGTCGTTTCTGGACTGATTTTGCTCCACTCATCTAGCAGAGTATTCTTGAGATCGGATCTGTGATTCCGGATGTTATTTTCGAGCAGAGCCCACAAATTTTAAACAACATTTAAATCTGGAAACTGGGCCTGTGGAATTATCATGTGGGGGCAGTTCCAGTTATGCCAGGACTGTACTAATCCGGACTTATGCTTGGCCGTTGTCCCGGTCGTTGTCGTGGTTGATCTGGAAAGTACGCCGGATTCCTAACTTCTCGGCACTTTGGAGTAAATTTTCCTTTAATATGTTGAAATACACATTCTTGTTCATTGTTGTTTCAATGACACTTCCTCCGTCGTGCTTGACTGTTGCCTTTAGGATTTTGGGACTCAGCTGAGTATTGGACTGTCGCCACACATAATTCCGTCCGTCTAAGCCGTGAATGTGTTCCAAAACTCCAAATCCTTGTCCAAGTGGGTTTTGACGAATGTCATCCTAGTCCCTTTATTTTTTGCGCTTATAAAGGGCTCCTTCCGTGGTACTCGGGCATTTAAAGTCATGGTTGCGCAGAACCCGGCGCACAGTTCCACACTTTTTTCCCATTTCATCCTGCACCTGTTGAGTCAGTTTTGGAGCCGATAGCTTGGGATTTCAATTATTTTCCAGATAATCCTTCGCTCCTCCTGTTCGGTGAAAATCTTGCTTGGTGCATTTCTGCCCTTGTCCTCTATCCGATTTTCGTCGACGAAGCGGCGAATGATGTTGAATACAGTTAGACTTACCATTTTAGCTATTTGGCGATGTGAATATCCAATCTTGAAGTGTTCCAGGATGAGATTCCGTTGCTCAATGGTAGTCCGTTTGTCCATAGTCCTTGTTGGCTGGTGGCACCCGAGATGCAGGATATAACTAAACTGACTACGAAGGATTGATCAATTTATCCCGAAAATAATCAACCTGACGTAAAAAATTCGGGTTTTATGGTACCCAGATGTCCATAATGCCACTGTTGGAAATAAACTGTGACCTTTTTTTACAAACCCCGACTTAGCAGGTGGGGAAACCCCAGTTTATGGGGGTCATATATTCATTTAGGTTATTAATATATGTACCTGCCATCGGTCTTTGGAATTTTTGAAAAATATTGAATAATTAGATTATGGCAGGCAATTAAAATGTTTACTAGACACTGCTGAAATAAGCTGTGAGACACTGTATATACGAACGTTTGCATATATGTATGTATGTATAAATGTATAAAAAAAAACATAAGAAAATACTCGTATGTTTCCAAATATGTTATATGCGCCCCTCACAGTAACTGTCTATTAGGCCGAAATTCGGCCCTGATGCAGTTGCGGCAAACTCGCTCTCTTTCGCTTTCTCCCTTTCTAACGCAAGTAGTCAGCCATTTGAGCGTGTCTGACACATATGTATGTCCATCAGGACATGTGTCGTTAGTGTGTGAGGATTATTGTAGATACAATATTGCTGTCTATACTCACATTAGCGACAGATAACGGCTGGCGCCAGCAACTAGCAGTGGAAAATTAACCTGATCCCGATTCAGCGCATATTCGCTATTGTCCAGGAGAAAATTTACAATTTAAAATCAAATAACTCCGAGTTATTATCAGCTAGTGCCAGATGACCTTAAAAGTTAATCCATGAAAACGTGAATGATCAGTCAGCTGCGTTGCGCACGCGCCTACTTACAAACACACGTAATTTTTGAGCTAAGTGCTTATCAGCTTTTGTGTTTTGTATAAGCGTGGATAAACAGATCGTAAGACTTAAGCAGTCCATAAAATTTGAACAGATTATAAAGTTTGAGCAGATCATAAATCTTCTGATAAATTCAACATAGTCAACGAGCTCAACTCGTAATTGGCGAAATGCACCAAATTACTTTGAGTGTATCACGTAATCGCTAATAGTAAAATATATAATTGTTGGAGTTTTTTTTTATTAATATGGTCATTGTCGTATAATTTTATAAATATGTCATTTTAAGAAGAAGTAGTTGATGCATGGATAGTTAACAATACATTGGCTGATATTAAATCAAACGCATAGTCAAATCTTCATCACTGCGTCGACGAACATTGGGCCCATCGATCGCATCGACCTAAAAAAAAAAATAAAAAAAAAAACAAAACGTAGAGTGAGTAAAGGACTAGCTATAATGAAGGTACATAAACAATTATATATGTACGACCTACTTAGTAAATAAGGGAAACAATATACATATATATTTATAAAAAAGGACTGATCCACAGCCAAAAGCGCCATGTAACGTCCATTACCTAAAAACGTATTACAATATATATATAAGCCTTAAATATAAATAATGCATTCTAAAGTTGAATTTAAGCGTGAAGCCATATAGAAATGCTGAGAAAATAACGAAATTTAAATTGAAAAATGATAATAATAAGTTAAGAAAAAACAGAAGAAGAATCTATATGTCATATGATGAAATAATGTCTAATTATGAATTAACAAACAAAACAAAAATAAAAGAAAATGTACTCAAAGATTATAGTCCGATTATATAATGGAAAATATAATTAAGAGTAATGTTCAAAACCTATCGAATTAAGTTAAGGAAGAATATATGAATTTGAAAGCAGTTTAAATGAGGTGCTGCGGAGTAGTATTCGTCTGTCGAGTATCCATGCTAAGTTTTTACAGAATATGGTAGGATTTTAAGAGTCCGTCCAAGGGATAATGTAACAAAATTTATATCTTATCATGGTAGGGTGGGTAGAGAAGAGGGACAACTACTATACCTCCAGCAGGACTAGTGTCTCAGTATAGTTATAGGACGTGTCGGCGTCTCCAATAATTGATAGTTAAATTTCAGTAACTCAAGTTGTTACTTGTTTTGTAAACGCGCACTAAATTAATGTGGCAGAGTACATTCGTATTGATTGAGTGAGAAAGAACCCTGACAATCCGGCGAGCTAGGACGAGCATAGCGAGAGTGCGCATATAGAGCTCAACAATACACCGGTCGCTTAAATTGGCAGTTCCATCAGCCAATCATTAGTAAAGACCACATTAGTTATCCGATAGAAAATAGCTTATGCAAAAAGAAACAATACCCTAGTACACTACAAACCTTAATACCCAAATACGGACAACAGTCGCTTTATACACGTGGAGGAAATCGGTTGGGCTCAAATGGGGTATGTCCGCAAATATTGTTCGATTGTCAGACAAATACTTCTTTATGGTGTAGAGGCTTTGCCTACAAAAGCAAACCACCCAATATCAAATCAACAAAGTTCAGCGGATGGCTGAATTGTGCATCTCTGAGGCTTTTCGTACGAAAATTAAACTGAGAAAATCCTTAGTCTGGATTACTAAAAAAAAGGCCATGCATCTACCTTCGAAGGGAATTAAAATCATCCCTTCGAAAACAGACTACTGCGTGCCAGTATACATCTAGAAACACCATTCAATATATGCTTTCGGTAGCAAGTTGTCGCAAATCTCTGCATGATATGGACAAGCAGCATGTTATTAGCCTGATATGGGTCACCAGGCCATTGAAAGCAACTGTAAAGCTAATGAACTACATAGGAAAGGATAACTCATCCTCACAGATAAGGAAGCAGACATCGGCGGTACCTTTAAGCTCAATATCAGGAAGAAAGTAGACGCAAGTCAAATGATTGATGGCGAAATGCCCACTGCGGTCGCACAGAACGCCAAACATGGCCCAATATCAACACAAAACACAGTAGAGAGTTGTGTAATCTCAGTCACACGAACTGCTCTGCAGTAATCCGTGCTACAACAGGACACTGGATAGTCGGCATCCATGCCAATAGACTCGAGGTGCCGTATGACTTCTGCGGAAGCTGTAAAAAAGAGCAAGAAATAGAATCTCCGGAACACTTCTTGGCAGCGGTAGGACAAACGCTGACTCATATCCCTGAGGATTCCAAATTAAAAGAAATATTCGAATTTTCTTAAAAATAATTTGTATCCGAATTGAAATCAATAAACATAATAAAATTATAAAATAATAAATCATAAACTATATAAAAACAAATAATAAAACCCGAAAAGGGATATACAAAATATATATGTAGATAAATATTAAAATCTGAAAAGAAAATAAAAGGGTATCTGAAAGCAAAACAAATGTAATAAACAAATTAAATAAAATATTAAGCCTGAAAAGAAATGATATCTGGGAAAGAAATATATACAACATAGAAACATAAAACAACAGCCCCAAAGGCGGCCTCAAACGGCTAAAAACCACTGCGTGCCTGATCCCGGCAAAAAAGTGCGGAAGAGAAATTTGCTCAACACGCGACGAGAGCAAGAGAGACGGCATGCAAAGAACACGCGAATTGCCATGACCTACACTAAAGCAGACGTTCGAAAACTCTCACTTAGTCACACGCTTGCGCACTAAAAACTGCAACAACAAAACTATCGCTTAGCGACGCGCTTGCACTCATAAAAAAGGAACCGTTGGTTATTCACATTAGTGCACATGCGTGCTCATGTGTGCGCACCGTTGACTCACACCAGTACACATGCGTGTGCACTTGCAAAAAAATTATGAGAGAGGACACTTTGGGTATCCCTAACACATACACAAAGGACACTCGCGATCGGCACACTCACACACACGCCCCAAAGGGATATAAGGGGCTTAAGCAGCCACTCGCTCGGCCTATTTGGAAATTTCACCAACAAAAATTTTATAAGAAAATATGGAGAATTTGAATGATGCGGATCAGTGCAGGGTCATCGTCGCGCATCGGCCTCAAATCCTCGGTCAAGAGCCAGCGATGAAGCTGAAGTCTTGAGGAAATCGCGGGCTGATGCAAAGGCACGCACGGTGGCCAGGCGTGGGTCGTTACGCTCACCGGGCGCGCCCAGCTGCTCAGCGGTTGGTGCAGCGAGAGCGGCAAAACCATCGCCCCTCTTCCGCGACTCCAGCGAGGATCAAATGGAGGAGCCAGCGAGTCATGCGTACGCGGAGCATTGAATTGCCCGGCGTGCATCGAGGAGAGACTATATATGCAGTCGTCGAGGCTGCGAAAGAAACGCTATCCGAGCGAACTAGACGACGTGAGCCTGGAGGGGATACTGTGGCAGTATCCGGAGCTGATACACGCTCGGAATCCGATGATGAAGGCGGGGCCAATAGACGCTCACCGGAGTCGCCAGCAGTGTCACCGGATGATGAGGACACCATGCCGGTTGAACTGTCATCTTGTCCAGCACGAGACGACAGCGGAGGAGCCCAGGTACAGGAAGAGCAGCAGTAGCAAAATCTCATGATGACCACCAGCCGCAATCGGACGTACGCCGCTGGCCACTGGTTGCACACCAGGACGCCTAGCTGTCACCATCTTGGCAACTGGATGATAAGAGGCCGCCAAACTGCCTTTGAAGCCCGAAGCCGAAAGCGGGTGGTAGGAGTTGCTACCGACGGCTTGGCCATTCGGCATTCTAGAGGCCGCAGGGACACGCCGTCGCAGCTCCAATATTGTAAAGTAGGATGGACGCCGCTACAGGGTTAAAGCATGCGGACGGGCATACGTGTTTTATATCTATATAGAAAAAAAAAAAAACAAAACAGCACTTGTTACATGTAATAAACAAGAGTCAAAGAAAAATAAATATGATGATACTTACCTAGTCATTGGGAATGGCCATGCGGCATAGCTGCAGATTTAAAACAAAGAAATATCAAAAAAAAGAAACTATTGCTTTTATCCATTTTGATGATGAATCGTTCGACGTCATGCTCAGGAACATAACGGCCATTGGATAGCGCGGACTCAAAGAAAACGAAAACGGCAAAGGTTAATATTTGAAAGTAGAAGTCTTCCCCTGACGAAGAGTGTGAAGAGCCATATAACCATTTAAATATGGGTATATATTTATTATACATAATGAATACACATACAGTGTCTCACAGCTTATTTCAGCAGTGTCTAGCAAAAATTTTAAAGTGCTATAAAGCTTAAACAAAGAAACAAACGCAAAATGTTTAAATGACATTTTGTTTTATGTTATATCACGTTTGAAAAGGAAGCTTCAGTTTTTATTAAAATATTAATTATATAACTAAAATTAGTCAAAAACTTACAACTATCCAATATACAGGTCAACGCTTATTTCGACAGTCTTAGAAAAGTAACATATTAGGCGTATAAAAACTTAAATAAGGATGTTAATACTTGGTCTGATATCATTTAGCCTTAATAACTTCCCTTAACCTATTATTCATGGAAGATACCAGCTTCCGGGTCGTTTCTGGACTGATTTTGCTCCACTCATCTAGCAGAGCATTCTTGAGATCGGATCTGTGATTCCGGATGTTATTTTCGAGCAGAGCCCACAAATTTTAAACAACATTTAAATCTGGAAACTGGGCCTGTGGAATTATCATGTGGGGGCAGTTCCAGTTATGCCAGGACTGTACTAATCCGGACTTATGCTTGGCCGTTGTCCCGGTCGTTGTCGTGGTTGATCTGGAAAGTACGCCGGATTCCTAGCTTCTCGGCACTTTGGAGTAAATTTTCCTTTAGTATAGTGAAATACACACTCTTGTTCATTGTTGTTTCAATGACACTTCCTCCGTCGTGCTTGACTGTTGCCTTTAGGATTTTGGGACTCAGCTGAGTATTGGACTGTCGCCACACATAATTCCGTCCGTCTAAGCCGTGAATGTGTTCCAAAACTCCAAATCCTTGTCCAAGTGGGTTTTGACGAATGTCATCCTAGTCCCTTTATTTTTTGCGCTTATAAAGGGCTCCTTCCGTGGTACTCGGGCATTAAAGTCATGGTTGCGCAGAACCCGGCGCACAGTTTCCACACTTTTTTCCCATTTCATCCTGCGCCTGTTGAGTCAGTTTTGGAGCCGATAGCTTGGGATTTCCCTTATTTTCCAGATAATCCTCCGCTCCTCCTGTTCGGTGAAAATCTTGCTTGGTGCATTTCTGCCCTTGTCCTCTATCCGATTTTCGTCGACGAAGCGGCGAATGATGTTGAATACAGTTAGACTTACCATTTTAGCTATTTGGCGATGTGAATATCCAATCTTGAAGTGTTCCAGGATGAGATTCCGTTGCTCAATGGTAGTCCGTTTGTCCATAGTCCTTGTTTGCTGGTGGCACCCGAGATGCAGGATATAACTAAACTGACTACGAAGGATTGATCAATTTATTCTGAAAATAATCAACCTGACGTAAAAAATCCGTTTTTATGACACCCATATGTCCATAATGCCACTGTTGGAAATAAACGGTGACCTTTTTTTACAAAACCCGACTTAGCAGGTGGGGAAACCCCAGTTTATGGGGGTCATATATTCATTTAGGTTATTAATATATGTACCTGCCATCGGTCTTTGGAATTTTTGAAAAATATTGAATAATTAGTTTATGGCAGGCAATTAAAATGTTTACTAGACACTGCTGAAATAAGCTGTGAGACACTGTATATACGAACGTTTGCATATATGTATGTATGTATAAATGTATAAAAAAAAACATAAGAAAATACTCGTATGTTTCCAAATATGTTATATGCGCCCCTCACAGTAACTGTCTATTAGGCCGAAATTCGGCCCTGATGCAGTTGCGGCAAACTCGCTCTCTTTCGCTTTCTCCCTTTCTAACGCAAGTAGTCAGCCATTTGAGCGTGTCTGACACATATGTATGTCCATCAGGACATGTGTCGTTAGTGTGTGAGGATTATTGTAGATACAATATTGCTGTCTATACTCACATTAGCGACAGATAACGGCTGGCGCCAGCAACTAGCAGTGGAAAATTAACCTGATCCCGATTCAGCGCATATTCGCTATTGTCCAGGAGAAAATTTACAATTTAAAATCAAATAACTCCGAGTTATTATCAGCTAGTGCCAGATGACCTTAAAAGTTAATCCATGAAAACGTGAATGATCAGTCAGCTGCGTTGCGCACGCGCCTACTTACAAACACACGTAATTTTTGAGCTAAGTGCTTATCAGCTTTTGTGTTTTGTATAAGCGTGGATAAACAGATCGTAAGACTTAAGCAGTCCATAAAATTTGAACAGATTATAAAGTTTGAGCAGATCATAAATCTTCTGATAAATTCAACATAGTCAACGAGCTCAACTCGTAATTGGCGAAATGCACCAAATTACTTTGAGTGTATCACGTAATCGCTAATAGTAAAATATATAATTGTTGGAGTTTTTTTTTATTAATATGGTCATTGTCGTATAATTTTATAAATATGTCATTTTAAGAAGAAGTAGTTGATGCATGGATAGTTAACAATACATTGGCTGATATTAAATCAAACGCATAGTCAAATCTTCATCACTGCGTCGACGAACATTGGGCCCATCGATCGCATCGACCTAAAAAAAAAAATAAAAAAAAAAACAAAACGTAGAGTGAGTAAAGGACTAGCTATAATGAAGGTACATAAACAATTATATATGTACGACCTACTTAGTAAATAAGGGAAACAATATACATATATATTTATAAAAAAGGACTGATCCACAGCCAAAAGCGCCATGTAACGTCCATTACCTAAAAACGTATTACAATATATATATAAGCCTTAAATATAAATAATGCATTCTAAAGTTGAATTTAAGCGTGAAGCCATATAGAAATGCTGAGAAAATAACGAAATTTAAATTGAAAAATGATAATAATAAGTTAAGAAAAAACAGAAGAAGAATCTATATGTCATATGATGAAATAATGTCTAATTATGAATTAACAAACAAAACAAAAATAAAAGAAAATGTACTCAAAGATTATAGTCCGATTATATAATGGAAAATATAATTAAGAGTAATGTTCAAAACCTATCGAATTAAGTTAAGGAAGAATATATGAATTTGAAAGCAGTTTAAATGAGGTGCTGCGGAGTAGTATTCGTCTGTCGAGTATCCATGCTAAGTTTTTACAGAATATGGTAGGATTTTAAGAGTCCGTCCAAGGGATAATGTAACAAAATTTATATCTTATCATGGTAGGGTGGGTAGAGAAGAGGGACAACTACTATACCTCCAGCAGGACTAGTGTCTCAGTATAGTTATAGGACGTGTCGGCGTCTCCAATAATTGATAGTTAAATTTCAGTAACTCAAGTTGTTACTTGTTTTGTAAACGCGCACTAAATTAATGTGGCAGAGTACATTCGTATTGATTGAGTGAGAAAGAACCCTGACAATCCGGCGAGCTAGGACGAGCATAGCGAGAGTGCGCATATAGAGCTCAACAATACACCGGTCGCTTAAATTGGCAGTTCCATCAGCCAATCATTAGTAAAGACCACATTAGTTATCCGATAGAAAATAGCTTATGCAAAAAGAAACAATACCCTACACACTACACTACAAACCTTAATACCCAAATACGGACAACAGTCGCTTTATACACGAGGAGGAAATCGGTTGGGCTCAAATGGGGTATGTCCGCAAATATTGTTCGATTGTCAGACAAATACTTCTTTATGGTGTAGAGGCTTTGCCTACAAAAGCAAACCACCCAATATCAAATCAACAAAGTTCAGCGGATGGCTGAATTGTGCATCTCTGAGGCTTTTCGTACGAAAATTAAACTGAGAAAATCCTTAGTCTGGATTACTAAAAAAAAAGGCCATGCATCTACCTTCGAAGGGAATTAAAATCATCCCTTCGAAAACAGACTACTGCGTGCCAGTATACATCTAGAAACACCATTCAATATATGCTTTCGGTAGCAAGTTGTCGCAAATCTCTGCATGATATGGACAAGCAGCATGTTATTAGCCTGATATGGGTCACCAGGCCATTGAAAGCAACTGTAAAGCTAATGAACTACATAGGAAAGGATAACTCATCCTCACAGATAAGGAAGCAGACATCGGCGGTACCTTTAAGCTCAATATCAGGAAGAAAGTAGACGCAAGTCAAATGATTGATGGCGAAATGCCCACTGCGGTCGCACAGAACGCCAAACATGGCCCAATATCAACACAAAACACAGTAGAGAGTTGTGTAATCTCAGTCACACGAACTGCTCTGCAGTAATCCGTGCTACAACAGGACACTGGATAGTCGGCATCCATGCCAATAGACTCGAGGTGCCGTATGACTTCTGCGGAAGCTGTAAAAAAGAGCAAGAAATAGAATCTCCGGAACACTTCTTGGCAGCGGTAGGACAAACGCTGACTCATATCCCTGAGGATTCCAAATTAAAAGAAATATTCGAATTTTCTTAAAAATAATTTGTATCCTAATTGAAATCAATAAACATAATAAAATTATAAAATAATAAATCATAAACTATATAAAAACAAATAATAAAACCTGAAAAAGGATATACAAAATATATATGTAGATAAATATTAAAATCTGAAAAGAAAATAAAAGGGTATCTGAAAGCAAAAAAAAAATGTAATAAACAAATAAAATAAAATATTAAGCCTGAAAAGAAATGATATCTGGGAAAGAAATATATACAACATAGAAACATAAAACAACAGCCCCAAAGGCGGCCTCAAACGGCTAAAAACCACTGCGTGCCTGATCCCGGCAAAAAAGTGCGGAAGAGAAATTTGCTCAACACGCGACGAGAGCAAGAGAGCCGGCATGCAAAGAACACGCGAATTGCCATGACCTACACTAAAGCAGACGTTCGAAAACTCTCACTTAGTCACACGCTTGCGCACTAAAAACTGCAACAACAAAACTATCGCTTAGCGACGCGCTTGCACTCATAAAAAAGGAACCGTTGGTTATTCACATTAGTGCACATGCGTGCTCATGTGTGCGCACCGTTGACTCACACCAGTACACATGCGTGTGCACTTGCAAAAAAATTATGAGAGAGGACACTTTGGGTATCCCTAACACATACACAAAGGACACTCGCGATCGGCACACTCACACACACGCCCCAAAGGGATATAAGGGGCTTAAGCAGCCACTCGCTCGGCCTATTTGGAAATTTCACCAACAAAAATTTTATAAGAAAATATGGAGAATTTGAATGATGCGGATCAGTGCAGGGTCATCGTCGCGCATCGGCCTCAAATCCTCGGTCAAGAGCCAGCGATGAAGCTGAAGTCTTGAGGAAATCGCGGGCTGATGCAAAGGCACGCACGGTGGCCAGGCGTGGGTCGTTACGCTCACCGGGCGCGCCCAGCTGCTCAGCGGTTGGTGCAGCGAGAGCGGCAAAACCATCGCCCCTCTTCCGCGACTCCAGCGAGGATCAAATGGAGGAGCCAGCGAGTCATGCGTACGCGCAGCATTGAATTGCCCGGCGTGCATCGAGGAGAGACAATATATGCAGTCGTCGAGGCTGCGAAAGAAACGCTATCCGAGCGAACTAGACGACGTGAGCCTGGAGGGGATACTGTGGCAGTATCCGGAGCTGATACACGCTCGAAATCCGATGATGAAGGCGGGGCCAATAGACGCTCACCGGAGTCGCCAGCAGTGTCACCGGATGATGAGGGCACCATGCCGTTTGAACTGTGATCTTGTCCAGTGACGAGGACGATGATCGTGGGATACGAGACGACAGCGGAGGAGCCCAGGTACAGGAAGAAGAGCAGCAGCAGCAAAATCTCATGATGACCACCAGCCGCAATCGGATGTACGCCGCTGGCCACTGGTTGCACACCAGGACGCCTAGCTGTCACCATCTTGGCAACTGGATGATAAGAGGCCGCCAAACTGCCTTTGAAGCCGGAAGCCGAAAGCGGGTGGTAGGAGTTGCTACCGACGGCTTGGCCACTCGGCATTCTAGAGGCCGCAGGGACACGCCGTCGCAGCTCCAATATCGTAAAGTAGGATGGACGCCGCTACAGGGTGAAAGCATGCGGACGGGCATACGTGTTTTATATCTATATAGAAAAAAGAAACAAAACAGCACTTATTACATGTAATAAACAAGAGTCAAAGAAAAATAAATATGATGATACTTACCTAGTCATTGGGAATGGCCATGCGGCATAGCTGCAGATTTAAAACAAAGAAATATCAATATGGGAACAAGGAACAGCAAAAAAAAAAGAAACTATTGCTTTTATCCATTTTCAGCAAACATAAAATGAAAGAGAAACAAAACAGAAAATAGTGATGGAAATTGTCGCGATCGGTGGCCAACCAATGGCTTATCGATTGTACACGCGATATACCGATCGGTGGCAAACCGATATTTAGCATTCACGCGATCGATCGCTGAAGAGCCGATTGTTGGTGATACCCACACTCACTGCACAACATCACGGCGATGAATCGTTCGACGTCATGCTCAGGAACATAACGGCCATTGGGCAGCGCGGACTCAAAGAAAACGAAAACGGCAAAGGCTAATATTTGAAAGTAGAAGTCTTCCCCGTCAAATTGTTTTATGTTATATCACGTTTGAAAAGAAAGCTTCAGTTTTTATTAAAATATTAATTAATTAACTAAAATTAGTCAAAAACTGAAAACTATCCAATATACAGGTCAACGCTTATTTCGACAGTCTTAGATATGTAACATATTAGGCGTATAAAAACTGAAATAAGGATGTTAATACTTAGTATGAAATCATTTAGCCTTAATAACTTCCCTTAACCTATTATTCATGGAAGATACCAGCTTCCGGGTCGTTCCTGGACTGATTTTGCTCCACTAATCCAGCAGAGCATTTTTGAGATCGGATATGTGATTCCGGATGGTATTTTCCAGCAGAGTCCACAAATTTTAAATAACATTTGAATCTGGAGACTGGGCCTGTGAAATTATCATGTGGGGGCAGTTCCAGATAAGCCAGGACCGTACTAATCCGGACTTATGCTTGGCCGTTGTCCTGGTCGTTGTCGTGGTTGATCTGGAAAGTACGCCGGATTCCTAGCTTCTCGGCACTTTGGAGTAAATTTTCCTTTAGTATAGTGAAATACACACTCTTGTTCATTGTTGTTTCAATGACACTTCCTCCGTCGTGCTTGACTGTTGCCTTTAGGATTTTGGGACTCAGCTGAGTATTGGACTGGCGCCACACATAATTCCGTCCGTCTAAGCCAAAAATGTTGAATTTGGGTTCATCTTCAAATATGAATGTGTTCCAAAACTCCAAATCCTTGTCCAAGTGGGTTTTGACGAATGTCATCCTAGTCCCTTTATTTTTTGCGCTTATAAAGGGCTCCTTCCGTGGTACTCGGGCATTAAAGTCATGGTTGCGCAGAACCCGGCGCACAGTTTCCACACTTTTTTCCCATTTCATCCTGCACCTCTTGAGTCAGCTTTGGAGCCGATAGCTAGGGATTGCCCTTATTTTCCAGATAATCCTCCGCTCCTCCTGTTCGGTGAAAATCTTGCTTGGTGCATTTCTGCCCTTGTCCTCTATCCGATTTTCGTCGACGAAGCGGCGAATGATGTTGAATACAGTTAGACTTACCATTTTAGCTATTTGGCGATGTGAATATCCAATCTTGAAGTGTTCCAGGATGAGATTCCGTTGCTCAATGGTAGTCCGTTTGTCCATAGTCCTTGTTGGCTGGTGGCACCCGAGATGCAGGATATAACTAAACTGACTACGAAGGATTGATAAATTTATTCCGAAAATAATCAACCAAAAATCCGTTTTTATGGCACCCATATGCAACTGTTGGAAATAAACGGTGACCTTTTTTTACAAAACCCGACTTAGCAGGTGGGGAAACCCCAGTTTATGGGGGTCATATATTCATTTAGGTTATTAATATATGTACCTGCCATCGGTCTTTGGAATTTTTGAAAAATATTGAATAATTAGTTTATGGCAGGCAATTAAAATTTTTACTAGACACTGCTGAAGTGAGCTGTGAGACACTGTATATACGAACGTTTGCATATATGTATGTATGTATAAATGTATAAAAATAAACATAAGAAAATACTCGTATGTTTCCAAATATGTTATATGCGCCCCTCACAGTAACTGTCTATTAGGCCGAAATTCGGCCCTGATGCAGTTGCGGCAAACTCGCTCTCTTTCGCTTTCTCCCTTTCTAACGCAAGTAGTCAGCCATTTGAGCGTGTCTGACACATATGTATGTCCATCAGGGCATGTGTCGTTAGTGTGTGAGGATTATTGTAGATACAATATTGCTGTCTATACTCACATTAGCGACAGATAACGGCTGGCGCCAGCAACTAGCAGTGGAAAATTAACCTGATCCCGATTCAGCGCATATTCGCTATTGTCCAGGAGAAAATTTACAATTTAAAATCAAATAACTCCGAGTTATTATCAGCTAGTGCCAGATGACCTTAAAAGTTAATCCATGAAAACGTGAATGATCAGTCAGCTGCGTTGCGCACGCGCCTACTTACAAACACACGTAATTTTTGAGCTAAGTGCTTATCAGCTTTTGTGTTTTGTATAAGCGTGGATAAACAGATCGTAAGACTTAAGCAGTCCATAAAATTTGAACAGATTATAAAGTTTGAGCAGATCATAAATCTTCTGATAAATTCAACATAGTCAACGAGCTCAACTCGTAATTGGCGAAATGCACCAAATTACTTTGAGTGTATCACGCAATCGCTAATAGTAAAATATATAATTGTTGGAGTTTTTTTATTAATATGGTCATTTTCGTATAATTTTATAAATATGTCATTGCAAGAAGAAGTAGTTGATGCATGGATAGTTAACAATACACTGGCTGATATTAAATCAAACGGATAGTCAAATCTTCATCACTGCGTCGACGAACATTAGGCCCAACGATCGCATCGACTTAAAAAAATAAAAAACCTAGAGTGAGTAAAGAACTAACTATAATGAAGGTACATAAACAATTATATATGTACGACCTACTTAGTAAATAAGGGAAACAATATACATATATATATATAAAAAAGGACTGATCCACAGCCAAAAGCGCCATGTAACGTACATTACCTAAAAACGTATTACAATATATATATAAGCCTTAAATATAAATAATGCATTCTAAAGTTGAATTTAAGCGTGAAGCCATATAGAACTGCTGAGAAAATAACGAAGTTTAAATTGAAAAATGATAATAATAAGTTAAGAAAAAACAGAAGAAGAATCTATATGTCATATGATGAAATAATGTCTAATTATGAATTAACAAACAAAACAAAAATAAAAGAAAATGTACTCATAGATTATAGTTCGATTATATAATGGAAAATATAATTAAGAGTAATGTTCAAAACCTATCGAATTAAGTTAAGGAAGAATATATGAATTTGAAAGCAATTTAAATGAGGTGCTGAGGAGTAGTATTCGTCTGTCGAGTATCCATGCTAAGTTTTTACAGAATATGGTAGGATTTTAAAAGTCCGTCTAAGGGATAATGTAACAAAATTTATATCTTATCATGGTAGGGTGGGTAGAGAAGGGGGACAACTACTATACCTCCAGCAGGACTAGTGTCTCAGTATAGTTATAGGACGTGTCGGCGTCTCCAATAATTGATAATTAAATTTCAGTAACTCAAGTTGTTACTTGTTTTGTAAACGCGCACTAAATTAATGTGGCAGAGTACATCCGTATTGATTGAGTGAGAAAGAACCCTGACAATCCGGCGAGCTAGGACGAGCATAGCGAGAGTGCGCATATAGAGCTCAACAATACACCGGTCGCTTAAATTGGCAGTTCCATCAGCCAATCATTAGTAAAGACCACATTAGTTATCCGATAGAAAATAGCTTATGCAAAAAGAAACAATACC